>JANZLH020000078.1:250249-261137 GCA_026770325.2 Erythroxylum fimbriatum
CAGTTCAGCTCCTCCATAGATCAAGAAAACATCTTTAGTCTTTTTCAAATACTTTAAGATGATTTATATAATTTTCCAGTGACCATCACCATGTACGTGGATTAAAATAAGCGAAACAACCTTTTTAATTTATCTCTATAGATATTTATTCCTAGAATATAATTTTCTTCTCCTATATTTTCATGGAGAAGTTCTTAGACTACTAAATATTTATAGATCGGAGCATTAGTATGTTATTTTCAATCAATAATATTTCATCCATATATAGTACTAGGAAGATAACTGCACTTCCACTAACCTTCTTTTAAACACATGATTCATCCACACTTTTGACAAAATCAAACTCTTTGATTATCTCATCAAAACAAATGCTTCAATTTCGTGATACTTGCTTAAGTCTATAAATAGACTTTTGCAACTTACATACTTTATTAGGAAATCTATTGGATTAATTCATTATCGTTCAGACCAAAAAGATATTCAGATAAATGAACGTTAATAGTTTCCTAATGTAATTGTTCAAATTTTAAATTGAGTTAATGAAAATATGTATACGTATTTAATATTTACCAACGTTATGAGTTTAATGAGATTCTAAAACCACCAAAACAAAGTAAGTGAAGACTACAGCATAGCCAATCAAAACAACCATAGTAGAGTTCAACAGACAAATGGAAAAACGAGAAACCAAAAAAAACAATATATCAGGAAAACCAAAAAATTAACACATTGTAATAAAATTAAACTTTCGATAGAATTAGAAAATTATTAAATCAGTTTTCAAAAACTCACCTGATGAAAAGACTAAATAAGATTAATTTCACTTCCTGCAATGAAAAGCCAAAAAAAATTAAAGACTAAGATTAAATTGTGTTTTAGGGGTTTAGGATTTTAAACATTCAGTAACCTACCTAATTAATGAGTTTTTAAATTAAATATGATTAATGAAAATTCAACAAATTGATTGAAGAAATAGTCTTATGACTTCGGGTGCTAATTAACAAAATAAATACTCGTGATTATTCTATCTTTAACTGTACATTTATAAATCTAAGTAATGTTTTGCTCGCTTAGAATATATAATATCAGCAACAACAACTTAATAAAAATTTCGCTAAACGCAAGAATTGAAGAGGTTTAGTGTGTACAACTTTATTCCTAATTAATAGAGTCGGGTGAAGTATGAACATGTAAAATCGCGACTTATCTTTCTCTTCTACTTTGTCAATTTTCATATTGAATCCTTTTTATTACCATTTTCGTTTGCATCCTTCACATCTTTTATTCTAATAATTAAAATTATGAAATAGATGACAAAAATTAATTAATTTTAAAAGTTTTGTATAGACAAAAAAAAGATTTTTAAAAGACTTGAATAAATGTATAACTCAAATTGAATAATTTATTACAAAATTTTATTTATGAACAAGTACAACTGTAATTTTATTTCTATTTTTTAAAAAGTCTTTATATACGAATAAAAAAAGAAGAATTCTAATCATAATTGTTTAAAAAATTGGAATTCAAAGATCATGTTAAACTAAAACTTATTGAAACAAATAAGTTAGATAATTTATTTTACTTTCAATGATGTACATTTCCCTCTTTTCCTGAGTTATAATTGTTCAAGCAGCTTGGGGGCTGGACCAGACCAGAAGTGGAGCCATAAGAACTGGAGCATAAAGCTTGAGCGTTCTGGTTATTGAAACTAAGCTTTACATTTTGCATTTCAATCCCAGTACAAGGATACTTCTTACTACAGTTCAACTTGATTGCTTCCTTGGTTGCAGATGTCCCGTACACATCTTCATACCTCACATTGCTTATTCTTATTCCAGAGGCCTGTCAGAATTAGTCAAATGGCTAAGAAATTATGATAGAGACATAGAATGATTTGTATAATGTAAGTAAGGATGTCTTACATAATGAGGGCATTGGTTGTAAGGGCAGTACATCTGATCGATGATGATTGGGTTTTGGACATTTTTCATTGAGATATGTTGGAAAAGAACATTTCTTACAAAACCTTTGCTTGGTCTTCCCCATGTCTTGATCCTCAATCCATTCTGGGTATTAGTGAACCTAACATTCTTGATTGTTATGTCTTGTACTCCTGGCTCATGAAATCCCTGTCCCAGACTCCCAATGCTGCACCATCAAGAAAATCATAATCTTGCTCAGCAAAAACTTACTTTATTATCTACCTTCATTTTATGTTAAGTTTGCATCCAATATAACTATCACAATAACTTTCAATATAAATCACAATCTCAGCAAGTTTTAAATTGCAGTAAGGCCTAAGAAGGAAACTTGTTTAATATGTTAGTTCTTACCTGATTCCGTGACCAGGTCCGCAGTTGATATTATCAACAGTAATCCGAGTGCTACCGGGTCCAAGTGATATACAATCATCCCCACTTCTAATGTCAGAATTGGTGATTTCAACCCCTTTTGATAAATCCACATGAATCCCATCAGTATTTGGGCTCTTCCCAGAAGCATAAATTTTCACACCTTTAAGTTTCACGTTCCGACTACGATGGACGACAAAGTTAAACATCTGGCTGTTCCGTGATGTTAATCCCTTAATTACCACGAACCTTGAATTGGTAATAACCAAGGACTAGTGTTTCACCAGTCACGCAGCACATAAAATTTTCAGTCAGTAAGTAAAATCTTTTTTATTTCCACAAGCGCTTAGTTTGGTCATGTACAAAACTAGAAACCAAAGCAACTGTTTCCTGGAAACATCAAACATTTGAAACCTGACAGGAACTAGAGTTAAAACTGTTCCTGTGAACCAAAACTCAGGTAGAAAATGATTGAAAGATAAGAATTTGGGGTTGACCGGATTAACATACCGTGGTTCCTACAGGACAGTTCTTGCCAGTAGCTTTACAGTTCCACAAACCAGTGCCTTGTCCATTAAGAGTCCCTCCAACAACAGTAACCCCAACAACATTCTGAAAAGCAATCCAATGATCTACGTTTCCAAGAGCCCAATAATCGGACGGAGCCAACAGCGTGCCAGATATGTGAAACCTAATGGCGTGGTTCATGCAAGGTCCAATGAAATCTGTTTCCTTTAGCAGGTACCTGCCCTTTGGCACAGAGATGGTTGCTGGAATTTTTGAACCACAGGCTTGCTTCCAAGCAGCCAGAAACGCACTGGTTGAGTCAGTTCTACCATCAGGTCTTGCTCCAAACTTCAACACACTGTATCGTACTCCTTTTCCTGCATATTTTGTTCCAGCTTTCTTTGCAATTGCTGACGACGCCAAGATAAAGAAGAAGAAGATTGTAACCAAAGAAGCAAGATGTTTCATGGCTTAGGCAGGCTTACACTTTTATCTGCCTAGTTATTTAGCAGATAAAAGTGTATGTACCTGTGCTAGCTAGCTAGTTGAGACAGTGATTGATCAAAAGTAGTGTTTTTGCTGCTGGGGTTGGAAAATGTTCTGAGAGCTATAAGATTTATAGAAATGGGATCGGATTGAGATTTACATGGTGAATCAAAAAGGGTTCTGTTCATGAAATTTTAGTGGTTAATGGTAACATTTTTGAATTTTTCGTTAGTTCCAAAAGATTATCCCTTATAACTACTATTGTAAAGTTGGTATCAGGGGATTCTTGTATCAATCATTTATAGATGATCATATTGATATTCTTCTATTTGGTGACTAACGAATGATAAAGATGCCTTTCCCACCGGCCATAAGAATATGTCACATGTGTTCCAAATAGTTTCAAATCCTTATCCTGAAGTAATTGTTCATAACATATTTCTTTGTAGGAATCTATCAAAACTTTTGTATTACACCTCAATTACAATTCAGCTAAAGTTATATCCAATTTAGTTATATCATTTCTAATTTTCAAAATAATATACACACTTTGTAATCATTAATTGGTCATTTGACACGTAAATTAGATTAACATAAACTTATGACCTCTAATTGGCAATTCAAGAAGTCACAGAAAAAATGAGCATACTCATAAGTCTTAAATTCTATTAAGGTTTTTCAAGTTTTTTTTTAATTAACAAATATTAGTGACATATATACTTGTTAATTAATTAAGTTACTGAGATCAAATTACATTATTAAAAAAAGGCATTGTTAAGAAACTATATTATTTGCTCTACAGATATACTCCTATTACTATTAACCACATATATGCCATGTACAATTCATTAGCTGGACCTTGATCTAAGAAATCAATCAACTTGAACCACTGACAAAGGCTTAAGTTCTCAAGATGTTTCTTGTACCATCAACCACAACATCTTAGGGCAGGCCAGTGCCAGTGCCAGTGCCAGTGCTAGATTATGAAAGTTAATGAAGCTCATGCAGTTTGGATTTTGCTATGCAAGTGCATTATTAAGGGAATAACGAGATTATGCCATGCCTTGACAAAATTATGAAGGACAATAGACGAGATTCCAAGTTTGCTGAGAGATTTTCTTACGGTAGTATCCACGTTTTGGAACATCTAACAGGTTCACTAGACCACCCTATTCTGAGAGCAAATTCTACATATTTCTATTTCATGTATAATTTTTTCCATGCAAGCAAACATGTGAAAACTATACTGGAACTTCATAAAGATCGATAAGAACACAAATAAGAATACTGGGTTAAGTTGTGAAGGCAAAACAATTATAACATGGTATATATTTATGAAATGGAGAAAAATCACTCTTTTATTTGTTGGCCAACCACTTTTGTCCCTGGACAGCTCCAAGGGCTTTGACTCTTATGATAGCCAATCACAAAATAAACTAACCAAGGGAAACAAAAGTTGAAATTCCAAGAGAAATATGATCACCAGATGAGGCCAAAGCATCGGTTGGCTTTATTTATTAACTTTATCCTCTTTCTGGGAACACCCTGAATGCTTAATTTCAACACTCTTCCCAATTGATCAAAACGTGAGAAGCTATTTCATCTCATCATCCTGCCTTGTCACAATCATTAACAACCTTGCGTCTCCAGTTAGGGCCGTATTCACCTATACCGAAAATTGCTGTGTCCCCTGTTCCCCTTAACATCCAAAAAATAAATGGGTTGGATGTTAAGAGGAACAGGGGGCACAGCAAATTTTGGTACAGGTGAATACGCTTCTTCCGGCTACCAAGATTTACAAGAAGTTGGTGTCCTTTTACAGGTACAAGTTACCAGTGGGACTGCTTCTTTCCTTCGACTTCTGTTGCAAACTCATGGAGCAGCTGTAATCTCCTTTGGATTAGTTACATTCAAGCCAAAGACTATATTTCATGAACAAGTTTCTAAGAGAAATCCACTCAAAAGCAAAAGGGCTGTTGAACAAGGTCTTTGAAGCTTTTTCATTATACAAGGTCCAGAATCGCATCAACCAAACTTGCATTTGCCGTACTCAGACCACCATTTCCTAGAAAACAAAGAATTTTTATAACTCCTGTGAAAGGAATTTGATGCTAATGAAGAGAAACTGAGCTACTGCTAAAACTACTAACAAGATGCTTAAGAAATAAAAACTCGAGTATAAGTTAGCTATCTTTACCTTTCTAGACAATCACTAAAGAAAACAATATAATAAAGGATATGTAGGAAAATTGAAATTAAATAGCAAGTTGTAGATCAAATCTTCATCATTTTATAATCAAAATAACAATAACAACAACAGAGACAATATTTTAGTAAAAGTTTCAATGAGACACGGGATCTAGAGATGTCTAAAAATATACAATCTTATATCTAATTAGTAGAGAGACTGTTTTCAATAGATTACAAAAGAAAAAAGACAAAAAGATAAAATAAAAAGGTTTTTTTAGAATTGTTTGTAAGAAAAAAATCAAAACTAAAATAAAAAGATAAATATATATATAATAAATAAACAATAATAATAAATACTTATTAAAATAATAAAAATAATAATAAGAAATAAAAATAGAGATAAAGGATGATGATGATAATAATAATATAAAAAATATATACATATAAATAAATACTTACAAATAAAAATATAAAATAATAAAAAATATATAATAAAATAAAGATAGAACATTGTAAAGAATAAAAATATAAGATAAAACAAAAATAAAAATAAAGAACGATAAAAGACAAAAATATCAAAAATTGAAAGTAATAATAAAAATAAAAAATAGACGTAGAAGATAATAATGGTAATAAATAATAAATAAACAAATAGGAACAAATATAAAAATACAAATAATTAATAAAATAAATACTATAATAAATATAAACTAAGGTAAAGAATAAAAATAAAAGATAAAATAAATAAATAAATATACAAACAAAAAAAAAGACAAATATATAAATAAAACAAACAAATTATTACAGAAAAATATTTAAGTTAGGTAAGAAAATGTTTAAACTAAATAATTATGGGGAAGTATTACACATTAAGTGTTTAGGCTAAATACAAGACATAACACTTGAATAAAAAGGTTAAAAGACTTACGGGAGGACTTCTCTATGTGAGATTCTTTACCCTATTCTAGTACGCCAAAGTTTCTTATTGAGGGTCAAGTTCTCTGTAAGCTCCAGCAGAACCATATAATTCATGATCACCTCCCCTTAGTTCTTCTTAAGCCTTCCTCTTTTTCTCTTACAACCTAAGTACAATATTCTTATATCTTCTTACTGAAATGTCAAAATGTCTCTTTTTATTATGTCCCAACTACCTAAATCCCATCTCTTTTAATTTTTCATGAAAGCAAACAAACCTAAATAACACTTCAAAATCCTCACTTCACAAAAACAAATCTCAGCCAACATAAAACGATGAACCATGAACTAAAATAGATGAGGAAAGGTCATTACTTCACCTTCAATTTCTTCGCCATTCCAACATTCACATAACTTGATTTAAACTGCCTTCTACCATTTTCTTGTTCTTGGTCAAACTTATATTCCTTCACTCATCAACATTCACCATCCCTGTTATTCTTATTTCGGATCTGTAAGAGGAAAGCAATTGCAGGTTGGACATCTAAAGTAATTTCAAACAATATGAATATAAGGCAGTATTATTGCAATTATCTTTAGAAATGTTTGTTGGCTTATATGCATTTACATTAAAAATGGATAGAAATATATAGAGATGACTTTAGGTAACGGAAAATTAATCTTTACCAGTTGAGGCTTGCACTTCACTTTTGAGTAGCTTGTGTCCGCAAAAGAGAATCTCAGGACAGCCGATTATCAGTTACATTAATTCCAGTACATGATAACGTACCCCTTTAAGCTTATATAACTAACAGGGAGGCACAATGGATTAAAATCAGCCATAGGCTATTCCAGAAATGGAAGTAGCATTTGTCCAAAGTACGTAATCAGTCACTGTTCCAATTGCTGGGCAACCTTATATTAAGCAAGTGCAATTGACCATTTGATGTCTTCTGAATATAGGAAAACCATATACCTTTCAACAGATTGTAATTAAACCAACAGTCATTGTGGCCATCTTGGTTTAACATGAACTCAAAAAGTACATGCATCAGATGGGAAAGAAGAGAAGTTGTCATGTTTCATTAGCTAGACTTGGTTCATCTTTAACCAAGGTCGAATTATCATCCGCCCAAAAAGATTGCATCTCAGCTTTATGTTCAATCGAGCTGTAACCTGGATCCTTAATCACTTGTTTACCAGTCATCAATCCTCTAACAGCCACTGCATCATCCCATCTTCCCAAAGATGAATACATATTGGCTAGAAGCAAATATGGGGCAGAACTCTGAGGGTCCAATCGCAGGAGTTCCTTGGCAGCCCTTTTTGCCAAGGCTAGATTAGCATGGACCCTACAAGAACTAAGCAGAACTTCCCAAACAATTGGATCATCTTTATATGGCATCTCATCTATCAGCAATTCTACTTCCTGAAATCGACCTGCTCTACTCAGACCATCAATCATGCAAGTATAATGTTCTGCGATCAGATCCACATCATGATCTCGTTGCATTGAGTTGAATATTTCAACTCCTCTATCGACCAATCCTGAATGACTACATGCAGTCAAAACAGCTATAAAGGTTATCTCCTCAGGTTTTCCACCTGATTTTATCATACTTTCATACAGATTAACAGCCTCATTTCCTTGTCCATTTTGTGCATAACCATGTATCATCTCATTCCATGTAGCAGTACTTTTACTAGGCATCATATCAAAAAACTGTCGAGCTTCATCTACATCACCACATTTGCAATACATATCAACAATTGCAGTGCCAACAAAGATATCATTTGTGTATCCTTCTTTTTCTATATGGGCTTGAATCTGTAGCCCTTGAAATAATGATGATAATTTTGTGCAACAATTCAGAATAGTAGCATAAGAGAATTGGGTAGCAGATATTCCGTTTTGTCGCATCTGTTTGTAGAAAGTGAATGCTTCCTCGTTCAAGGAATTGAGTGAAAAGCCCACAATCATAGAATTCCAGCAGACAGTGTCCAGTTCAGGCATTCTTGTGAATATAAGTTGCGCAAGGTCTATTTTCCCACATTTTGAATACATTCCAATCAGCCCACTGCCAACATATAAATCATTATGGAGGGCTGCTTTTTGTGAGACGGCATGCACCTGCTTTCCAGACTCCAGGAGGCCCGTCGCTGCACAGGCACTCAGTATAACAGCCAAAGTAGTTCGGTCAGGTTGCACATTCTGAAACTGCATTCCCCTAAACAATTTGATTGCTTCATTATGATTCCCAGTCTGGACGTATCCTGATAGTAAAGTATTCCATGAATTGACACTTGGGCAGGCCATGGAGTCAAAGACACGAAGCCCAGTTTCCATATCCCCACACTTCGTACATGCTGCTAACACATTGATAAAAGTGACCTCATCTGGTTCAAACCCACAGGACTGCATTCTTTGCAGGTAGTCCACAGCTTTCTCCCAATGGTACCTTCCATAGCCAGCTATCATAATATTCCAAGAGACAACACTAACTTCTGGCAGATAAGCGAAAATCATCTCAGCACTGTCAATTCCCCCATTCTTTGAGTACATATCAAGCAATGAATTACTCAAATGGAGATCACTGTCAAGTCCATATCTGATTGCAACTCCATGTACTTGTTGTCCATACACCTTACACAAAAAGCTCACATCTTGGTCATAAAAACCGGATTCTTCAATTCCTCCCTTAGCACAAACACCCAAAATACTCGACAATGAGACACTATCTATACGAATCCCTTTCCTCCTCATCGATCTAAACATTCTCAGAGCATCCTCAACCCTATCCGTCTGTGCAAGCCCACACATCATCGCCGTATATGTAACCTCATTAGGCTCCTCAATTCCCTCAAAGAGTCGCTCTGCTTCTACAACAAAACCACACTTGGCATACACACACAACAAGGCGTTACTAACATAAACATTATAGTCAAGCCCAAGCTTGACAGCAAAACCATGACATCTGCTAGCACTCTCCACATCTCCCAGAGTACCACAGGCGCTGAAAACGCTAGCCAACGTGAAGCGGGTAGGCACAAAACCTTGCAAAACCATATCATCAAACACACACAACGAGTCTCTGTCAAACCCACCATTGACCAAAGCAGTAATCAAGTTATTCCACGAGACAGTGTTCCTCTCAGGCATTTCCACAAACAACCGACGTGCATGGTCCAACTTTCCCACCCTGCAGTACTCGCTCAACATTGCATTCCATGAATAAATATTCTTCTGCGGTATTTGATCGAATACATTATGTGCATAAGCAGTGTTGTTGCATTTAGAATAAAATTCAACGAGTCTGTTGGAGAGAAAGGTGTCGGTGAGAAGGCCAGTACGGAGTAGATTGGCGTGAATGAGCTTCCCCGAGAAATGGGATTTCTTGTCTATGCATGACTGCAACAGATTCGCTATGTACGGAACCGTCCTCCTCTCCATTATGTTGTAGTTCGTGCAGTTTTGCATTCATTATGCTAAATCCCAGAATTAGTTACCCGAAATCAGACAGCAGTATGACACCGTAAATGTTTTAAAAACCGGACTGGTGAAAAGAAACTGATTCAAAAGTTAATGGTTCAATTGAAATTCAACCGTGATTAAACCGATAATTAATAAATATATAAATTTTTATTTTATATATATTATATATAAGATAATTTTAAACATATTATTTAATTATTTATTTATCTAATTGTAAATTTAAACGTTTAAACTTCAAAAAATACATTTAAAAAAAAACGCCAAACACAACACAAAATAAGATAACAAAGTTCACTAGTCATATTTCATCAAAAAGATTAAAAAAAGATCCTAATCATAATATTAATTCAAGTTGAAATTAACAAAATCAAGGCATTTTAAATAGACCGGCCAGTTCTTTCTTTCACCAGTTCAACGGTTTTTATCGGTCCGACTGCAAAATGAACGGGTCAATCACTCATAAAAAATACGGGTTAAATCGGACCGTTTCATTTTCCGGTTCACTGATTTTCCGGTCCGACCGACCGGGTCGGTCCGATTTTTAAAACACTGGACACCATGATTTGCGTTTTTCTAGTGTTTGACTACAACTCAATGATAAGCGTAAGGTTAAGGTTAATTTATAGTAATATTTTAAAATAAATATTCATAGTGTTTTAACAATTATTAATCAATTATAATATCTTTAAATTTACTATATTAAAGACTAGTCTATACTGTTTTTGGTTGCCCTCAAGGTATCCTAAAAGGGTCTCAATTATGGAAAGATACCTTTAAGGCATTCACACCCAGATTAAATTGGAATTCAATGATATTGCTTATAGTTGGAGGTTTGATTTAGTGTTTCAATTATTAATTGTTTCATAGATGCTATGTTTAAGTGGACTAATCGAATCCAATGACAATAAAGTGTACTAATCACGAGCCTTTTTTTGTTTAGAGTTGT
>JANZLH020000078.1:285658-306593 GCA_026770325.2 Erythroxylum fimbriatum
TATCAATAAAATTATGAATAATTTAATTTAATTTAATTTGTATAACTAAATTATATGTAATTAAATTTAAAATATATAAATATTCAAATAAAATTTGATTTATAATTAAAATATATTTAAAATAAATATTAATTTTTAAATTATTTATTTTATTAAAATAACATAATATTAAAATAAATATCATATAAGATACTAAATAAATTTATTTAATTAAAAATAATTTACTTTTTAAGTTTTATCTCAATTATTATTAGTTATAAAAATATAACTACATTAACAAGTAAATATGTTTTTGTTTTTATTTGAAAGAAAAATATAAAATTTAAAATCAAAAACGAAAACTAAAAACTACAACAGAAAAACAGAAGTACAAGTAAATGGCTTCTTATTTTTTCTGTTTTTTATTTTTTTAAAATATAGTTTTACCTATTTTAAAAATTCAATTTAATTTTTAATTTTATAATATATTTTGTAATATTAAGCATTTTAAAATATTAATTTTTAATGAATTATTATTAAAATTAAAAAATCATATATAAAAGTGTTTAATTTTTAAAATTTATTTAATAAAAGGTTAAAAAATTTATTTTAATTCTTAAAATATATAAAGTAATTTAAATTTTAAATAACTTCAATTGAATGAAACAACCTCAAAAAATTATCTGAAAAGGCTTATAAAATGGGACCCATACAAACAACTTCAAAAGGACTTCAAGAGTTGACTAAGACCATAGTGAAAGAAACACTTCACTTCAAAAGAAACACTTCACTTCAAGAGTTGACTAAGACCATCCGGTGGAGTCCAGTCTACCCGCTTGGAAGTGTTACCGTCGATCTGTCTCTTCTCCGACTAGTCTCGCCTTTAATGGCGTCGAAACTTCCCGTTTTGCATTCAACTCACCCGAAGGTGCCGTCGTCAAAGGTTCACAGCTCTCGTTTTAAGTGCTACCAAACTCGTCCCCCGGTCTCGTTGAACACCAAAAGCAACGACCACTCAATAATTCAACGGTCATCATTTTCATTTCCCGATCAAAACCAATCCTTTCTCTCCCCTAGATTATGTCCTAAAGATCCCATTTCATTCCGATCTGTGACTGCCTGGTCCAGTCTAAATCTGCCTCTTATCGCTCCCAACGATTCGTGGGGCACGTGGACCGCGCTCTTCGCTACTGGTGCTTTTGGTATCTGGTAATGTCCCTTCTCAATCTATCTCTCATTTTGAAGCTAAGTGCCAATTAAGCCAACAAATTCTGCATATTTTTTCATTTCATTTGATGGGTATTATTTAGTTTCTGTTTTTCTTTTAGTTTTGTATCAAATTGTTGCACCTTGACGATTGCAGGTCAGAGAAGACCAATATTGGAAGTGCATTGAGTGGTGCTTTGGTGAGCACTTTGATTGGTTTAGCAGCAAGTAATTTGGGGATCATTTCGTCTGAATCTCCGGCGTACTCCATCGTTTTGAAGTTTCTGCTGCCATTAGCTGTTCCATTATTGCTTTACAGGGCTGACTTGCGTAGGGTTATACGGTCCACTGGAACGCTTCTTTTGGCTTTTGTGCTAGGATCAGGTGGATGGACTATAGATATTGGGTTACTCTATACTTCATCTGAAAGAATAATAATGCAACTTGTGTGGTCTATTTGAGTTAGTTGCTCATGAGGTTGGCGCAAAGGACAAGAATTTGATTCTTTGCCCTTTCTTTTCTCATGTTGCAGCTTAAATAACTAAAAGAAAGCATAACTTACTGTTTGTTGATAGTATCAATATCTGCTTTCCATGATTAGATAAGAATTTTTGGATTTTTTTTGCTTTAAGACAGTTGCAACAACGGTTGGAACAGTGATGGCATTTCTGTTGGTGCCAATGCGATCACTTGGTAATGATAGTTGGAAAATAGCAGCAGCTCTTATGGGCAGACATATTGGTGGAGGTAACAAGCTTTTACATAATTTGGTAACCTCATTGACATATGTTCAGCTGTCATAGACTTTTTTTTCCTACCATTATCTTCATTTCTTTCGTTGTTCATTATCACGAGTTGTGATTTGCTTGTTTGATGCTGTGCAGCTGTCAATTATGTTGCAATTTCTGATGCTCTGGGTGTGTCTCCATCAGTTTTAACTGCTGGACTAGCTGCTGATAATGTAATTTGTGCTGTGTACTTTACGACATTGTTTGCGTTGGCATCTAAAATACCTGCAGAGTCTTCCACTTCGACCAATGGTGAGCAGAATTTTGTGTTTATAATGCCAATGTTGTTGCGTTCCATTACCTTGTGGTAAATGAAACCTCATCTGTCTCAGGCATTTAATGACTTAATTGCATTAAACGAGACCATTTAGAGTCTGCTTGCAGATACTGGATTGGATGGTAACTCTGAGCCCGGAAACAAACTTCCTGTCTTGCAGACTGCTACTGCAATTGCTGTATCCTTTGCCATTTGTAAGGCTGGTTCTTATCTGACACAATACTTCGGAATTAAAGGAGGCAGCCTTCCAGCCATAACAGCTATTGTTGTTGTCCTGGCAACGTTGTTTCCATCCCAGTTTAATCATCTCGCACCATCTGGTGAGGCTATGGCCTTAATTCTCATGCAGGTAAGCTCTGAGATTCTTACGACATCTCTGTTATTATCGAACTACTGTTTTCTTGAAACACTTTTTCTTCATTTCGAGAAACAGGTATTCTTCACTGTGGTGGGTGCAAGTGGGAATATTTGGAACGTGATCAACACAGCTCCTAGCATTTTCTTATTTGCTCTAGTCCAGATTGCTGTCCACCTTGCTGTAATCCTTGGATTTGGAAAGCTGCTTCGGTTTGAGCTACGGCAGTTACTCTTAGCATCCAATGCTAATGTCGGAGGTCCTACAACCGCATGCGGAATGGCCACGGCCAAAGGATGGACTTCTCTGGTTGTTCCTGCCATTCTGGCTGGCATCTTTGGAATTGCCATTGCTACTTTTCTTGGGATCGGCTTTGGAGTTCAGTTTCTGCAAAAGATGTACAATCTTGGAATTCTAAAATCTGGCTAACCTAGTTCAGCAATTGATTTGGCTATTACAAATAAATGATTCTGACTAATGTAGCAGATGATTTGTGAATAAATCTATTTCTTCTTGATCATTTCTTTGATCAATTATGAATCCAACTCAATGACTCTTAGTAACTTGCGAAAATCTAAAAGCAAGTTCAGAAGCTCATTGATTATGGTTATTGGGAAGTTGCATTCCATCTTTTTCTCTGTAATTGAATGCTGAAACTTGATAAGTTCATTTCAACATTTTATAATTGACTGTTTTTCTTTTTCTGGGTAAAAAAAGTTTCGTGTTACTGGAAAAAGTTGTGTCCGATGAAACGAATTATAACCGAGTAAGCTATTCGATAAAGCAACAAGTTTGTATTAACTGACAGAAACTTAAGCCAGTCAGAACAAACAAGAAGAACAAATCATCCAGAGCTTTCTCATAGGAACAACAAGAGCTCATTACTTGTAAGAATTTTTATCAATCCTTCGAAGCTTTCCACGTCGAGGTTACCCTGTCAAGTTTCTTCCTCGCGGATAAGCCAAACTGAAACGAACAAAAAGGGATTAATCAACATAAAAGATAAGGATTAACGAGTTTTGAACCACATAAACAGGTACTAAGAACAACTCCTGACTTCTTGGAACAAGAAGATATGTCATAAATCCACAATTCACCGTTATTGCGTTCCCCTTCTTTTCTCGCACTACCAAGCACACCACCCACCATCTCACCATTCTCTCATCTCTGCTCAATCCACAATATAACCACTACCAATCTTAGCACAACATTGCCACCTTTGTTATGGCCAAAGAACCGAAATTCAAGTCGACCAAGTAAAGTACTTTCACAACTAAGGTACCCCATAATTTTTCCGGACGACCATTGGGGTATGTGGACTGCCCTCTTCTCGACTGGAGCTTTTGGGATCTGGTGAGAACATGAAAGTTCGTGTTTTTGGTTGATTCTGATTATGAGAACTTGACACAATGTATGGTTTCTGATCAAAATGTAAAGATCAAGTTGGAACTCGGTAAAAATCAACCAAACCCAACTTGAACTTAAAAAATTGAACAATGGTGCATTGAGAGCTTTGGTAAAAATATCTGCTATCTGCAAAGAAGAAGCAACGTGTACTGGTTCCACTAAACCTTCCTTGAGCTGTTGTCTAACCACATGACAATCAATGTCAATGTGCTTAGTCCTCTCATGGAAAACAGGATTAGCAGCTATGTGTAATGCGGCTTTATTGTCACAATGCAGAGAAACCGAAAGTTGAAAATGTACTGCCAAATCTCTAAGAATAAAAGAAATCCACATAAGCTCAGTCACAGCATCAGCCATGCTCCGATATTCTGCCTCAGCTGACGATCTGGAAACCGTAACTTGCTTTTTACACTTCCAAGAGACAAGAGATTGGCCCAGAAAAACACAATAACCTGCCAAAGATTTTCTACTGTCCATACATGCTGCCCAGTCTGCATCACTATACACAACAGGTTGAAAATCTGCCGAGACTGGATAAAACAAACCCAACGATGGGCATCCCTTCAAATACTTCAACACATGTATGGCACAATTCCAATGAACTGTTCTAGGAGCATGCACATGTTGACTCAGCTGATGCACGACATAGGTGATATCCGGCCTCGTAAATCCCAAATATAGCAACCTTCCCACTACTCTTCGATACTTTTGAACATCCTCAAATAACTCTCCTGATTCACTACTAAGTTTCAACCCCTTTGGTATAGGAGTTGTAACGGGCTTGGCTCCCATTAAACCTGCCTCAGAAATAAGATCCAGAGTATATTTCCTCTGATTCACATAAGTGCCAGAAGAGGACCGTGCAATCTCCAATCCAAGAAAATATCTAGCTGGTCCTAGATTCTTGATAGTAAACTTCTGATCTAGAAAAGTTTTCAAATTATTAATCACCTGTTCGGAAGTACCGGTCAACAACATATCATCAACATAAACAAGTACAACCACAAATTCTGCCCCTGCATGATATACAAACAAACAATTATCATGAACTGATTGTGTAAAACCAAACTCCAACAGGGCAGCAGTCAATTGAATATTCCATTGCCTTGAGGCCTGTTTCAAACTATAAATAGACCTCTTTAATCGACACACTTCTCCTTGTTTCGCCTTAGCATAACCATCAGGTGGCAACATGTATAATTCTTCATCAATAAACCCATGTAAAAAAGCATTATTGATGTCTATTTGATGAAGAACCCACTGCTTTGCAGAAGCCAAAGCTAAAACAATTCTCACAGTAACTGTTTTAGCTACCGGAGAAAAGCTATCGATATAATCTTCACCCTCCACTTGATTATAACCCTTGGCCACCAATCTTGCTTTATACTTGTCAACAGACCCATCAGGATGTAGTTTGGTTTTAAAAACCCACTTCGAGCCTATAGCCGACTTCCCTAAAGGCAACTTCACCAATTCCCAGGTTTGATTAACCTCTAAGGCTTTCAACTCCTGTTGCATTGCACTCTCCCATTGAAGTTTACCTTTAGCTTCTGAATAAGACAAAGGATCATCAATCTTATCAACATTTGCCAAAAAACATTTATATTCAGAAGAAAACTCCGTTGGATCTATAAAAGGATAAACCCTAGGAGTATAACAAGTGGGTTACTGCACTGTAATTACCCTCTGTCGTGACTGACTTCTAGTAACATTGTTTGTTACAAAATCATTTAACCAAGAAGGTGCATTTCTTGGTCTGGAACTCCTTCTGTTCTCTGTTGATGGTTGCCTCAGGTCTGACTGATCAACTAAGACTGCATCTGAATCTGCAGACCTAAAAATTTTCGCTGGTTCTATGTCATTAGCATCAGGCATTGTCAAAGCTGTAGCTCTTGGTTGGGTCGAAAATGGAACTTGCACAACATCAATTTTCTGCAGCTGCTGTGATGTTTCTAAACCAGAATGGAAAGGAAATTTGTCTTCATGGAAAACAACATCTCTAGCAGTAACATAACGTTTACTGTCAAGATCATATAGCTTGTAACCTTTCTGTCCCATCGAATGCCCCAAATATATGCATCTTCGAGCTCTAGCTGTAAATTTATCTTTTTGTGGCCGCACATCTGTAGAGAAACAAAAGATCTAACAATATCATAGTTAGAAAAGATCTAACAATATCATAGTTAGGTTTCTTTTCTGACAATAATTCATAAGGTGTTTTCCAGTTTAGAGATGCAGAAGGCCACCTATTTATAAGATAAGTGGCATGTAAGATACTGTCACCCCAAAATCTCTTAGGTAAACCAGATTGAAACATCAATGCCCTTGTAACTTCAAGAATGTGTCTATGTTTTCTTTCTACTGTCCCATTCTGTTGAGGCGTATATGGACAACTCCTTTGATGATGAATACCTTCTTCTTTTAATAAATCTTGAGTC
The DNA here is from genome assembly GCA_026770325.2 of Erythroxylum fimbriatum. Lineage (NCBI taxonomy): Eukaryota > Viridiplantae > Streptophyta > Magnoliopsida > Malpighiales > Erythroxylaceae > Erythroxylum > Erythroxylum fimbriatum. The sequence continues at coordinate 292,109 of JANZLH020000078.1, forward strand.
ACATGACTTAAAAACTCTGTGCCATTATCAGATCTCATAATCTTCACACTGCTAGAAAACTGAGTTTTTACCATAGCAAAGAAAGTCTTTAAGATGTAACTCACTTGTAACTTCGAAGCCATAAGAAAAGTCCATGTGCTCTTACTATATTCATCCACAATCGTGAGGAAATAATGTGCTCCAGACAAAGAAGCCTGAGCATAAGGACCCCATACATCCACATGTATTATGTCAAAAATGTTAGAACATTTAGTATCACTGGTTGGAAAACTCAATCTGGTTTGTTTGGCCATTGAACACACTTCACAACGCAGGTTTGTAACAATATTCTGTAAACCATTACAACAAGAAAACTTCTGCATTACAGAATTAGATGGATGACCTAGCCTTCTATGTAAAACATCACAATGTATCACTGCTGTTTTATTTATCACACAAGCAGTTTCAATCGCCTTCTTGCTGTTCTCCGTACATCTGAATGTGTCTCCGTTGATGACATACAAATTGTCCTTTACTTCTCCAAAACAAATCCGGCTGTTAGTCGAGAGGTCCTGTAGATCACAGTGAGTGGAATAGAATTTAAGCATTACTGGTTCAGACTTAACCAGTTTACTGACTGAAATCAAGTTGTGGCTGAAACTAGGAACGAATAACACGTTATTCAACATCAGCTTATTACTCAACATTACATCTCCTTTATACTGAACATCAACAACTACTCTGTTTGGTAAATGCACTTTAGTCAGTTTTGAAACTTCATAGAAGGTCTGAAACCATTCTTTCCTCGTGCATATATGTGTGGAAGCACCAGTGTCAATTATCCAGTCATCACGTTTTGCATATACAGGAACAGTCATATGTGAATTCACTAACAACATACCTGCATGCTCAACATCGACCAAATTCATGCATTCTGTATCAACAATTTGTTTGCCTTTGAGGATCTTCGAAATCTCTTGTTGAATCAGCTTTGTAATGTCAACACCATTTCTCTGTTCAGAAATCTCATCAAAAGGAACTTCAGCTAAGTGAACCTGTTTACCCTTTTTATCTGATTGAACTCCCTTCTTTTGTTTCAACTCCTTCCACCAATCCGGATACCCATGAATTTTAAAACAAGAGTCCCTCTCATGACCCTCCATATTACAATGATCACAATACTTATCCTCTTTCTTTTTATTATCCCTCCTTTTTGAACTGCCTTTGCCGACATTTCCACTTTTAACAAACATAGCATTGTTTTCTGCTGAATCAACATTCTGCATCTGTACGTGTCTCTGCCTTTCGACTCTTGCAACCATAGAATATACCTTGTCAATACTAGGTAAAGGATCGTATGCTAAGATCTGACTTCTGATAGGATCAAAAGACTGATTAAGTCCCATCAAGAATTGCAATACTCGATGCTTCATTTCTGTTGCTTCTAGCTTCTTGTTCAGTCCACAACTGCAGCCACTACATTGACACATTGGCATCGGCTCCAACCTATTCAACTCATCCCAACATTTTGCGATTTTGCTGTAATATACAGCCAGAGAATTGTTCCCTTGTTCAGTAACATTGATCTCCCTTTGTATTTGATAAATTTGAGGACTATTATTCTTATCCCCAAACCTTTCTTCGATTCTATCCCAAAGAACCTTGGAATTAGTACTGTAGATAAAAGCATCTGCAAGGTCCTTCTCCATAGAATTCAAAATCCATTGCTTTATCATACAATCAACCTTCCTCCACCTTTTATACACTGGATCATTCACTGGTACGATTAAAGAACCATCAATGAACCCTAACTTGTCCTTTGCTTCCAACGAATTCATGATTGAAAAACTCTAACACATGTAATTGAACCCAGTCAACGGCGACGTCACTAGCACCATTCCTGGATGATCAGAAGTGTGTAGGCGATAGGGATCATCCTCCTGAAACTCATTCCTACCTGCATTTTGTCGAGAATCTGCCATTTCTCCAAAACGCGGCTAAGCTGTAAACAACTTCTGATAGACAAAGAATCAACAAAAATGTCTTCACTGCAACAACCAGCCTCACTATCAGACGTCGATCTTAGTCAATCGGCTCTGATACCATGATCAAAATGTAAAGAACTGAGAAGAGGTTATTTGGTGAATGAAAGAGTTCTCATTCATTTCTGTGTATTAACAGTTACAGAAAAAATATCAAGAAACGCTTATATACTAAGCTACCTACTTATACGACGTAGTACTACCACAGCTAACTAAGTTGTTTCCAGCTAAGTTAAATAACTATTTACATAGTTATAAATTTCAACAATTACATACCTCAGCAACCACCGTATCCTTTCGGTTACGCCGCATATATAGCTACAAATGCACCCTTTGTACGACACTTTAATAAGAAAAGTGACAATAACTAATCATTGACTTGGGGGTGACATGCAACAGATGGAGGCTGGAGAGTGAGCTACGTGCTTGGAAAGTGCCGTTGATGAACTATATACACGAGACTTAGATAGCGAGTTAAAAGGAAATTAAGAAAGAGAAAGTGACTATGGTGGGTTTTACGTATATGCTTACAATTAGTGCCACGTGAAGTCACATGCACTGCAATTGTTAGAAACTAAAACTGCTAATTAATCATTGATTTGCTTCCATCACAAGAAAACTTGTTAATGTACCGAGTGCTTATATTTCATGAACGTTGGGCGCTGCTTGCTTTTTATGCGTGCATAGCAATGGGAATGTGTGTCCTAACTTCTTATAAATACCCGTATGAAAGCTCAGAGTTTCAACTCGCTTCAACTTTCCAATTACAACCCTTTTCTACAATTTTAGTCCTCTTCACCTTCTTAATTTTTTCTGTGGAATTATGGCTAATCATAATGATCAATTAATGAGTGCTTTTGGTCTTGCACTTCTCTTCATTTTCTCTTCATCATCTTTGCTAGTAAATGCAGCGACATACGATGTCACGAGCTACGGAGCCAAACCAGACGGAAAAACTGACTCAACCAAGGCATTTTTGGCTGCATGGTCTAGGGCTTGTGCCTCCACAAGCACTGCCACCGTCTACGTCCCACAAGGAAGGTTCTTTCTCGGGAAAACGACGGCTTTTGAGGGTCCATGCAAGAACAATGCCATCATTCTACGTATAGATGGCACCCTCGTGGCCCCATCTGACTATTGGCTCATCGGAAATGCTGAAAACTGGCTCATCTTTAGGCACGTCGATGGTGTTACGGTGTCCGGTGGTACACTTGATGGTCAAGGCACTGGCTTGTGGTCTTGTAAAGCATCTAATAAGAAATGTCCTCTTGGTGCCACGGTACGTGAAATCGCTTTTGAAAATGCTGATTCCACACGCATTGTTCCTTTCTTGTGGATAACGTGAATTAAGCTGCATTTGGTTAGTCCCAGTTAGATAAAATGTGAAAGTGACTGCTCTTAGCAAGTCGCAATCTGATCAGTTTCTTTGCTTTACTCATTCTGAGTAACTGATATAATAACCGAACTCTGGCACTTTTGCCTTCTAATGTGATTCTTGTAATGTTACTTTCAGTTGGTTTTAGAGTACTAAACGGTTCCCCTCTACTATAATTAACTAACTAATGTGATCAACAGCTTGGATTATGCGTATATCTAATTATGGATATGTTTTATACTCTTGGATATCCAAGTAACCAAAATAGTTAAATTCTCCAAGTTTCCTTAAGATTTGGAACCTAACAAATGTCATGGAAGCTTATTCTTAGTACACTTGGAGGTTAATAAAGAGTTAACTGTACTAATTCTGGTTGTTTGTGTGCGTTTGCGTGTGCGTGCAGTCACTAAGCGTTTCCAATTCCAACAACATCATACTCAGTGGATTGACATCACTCAACAGCCAAATGTTTCACATTGTCATCAATGGTTGCCGCAATGTTAAGGTGCAAGGGGTTAGGATCTCGGCGTCCGGCGACAGCTCAAACACGGACGGCATCCATGTGCAACTGTCGACCAGTGTGACAATCCTCAACTCTAAGATTGGAACCGGAGACGACTGTGTCTCTATTGGTCCTGGCACAGCCAATTTGTGGATTGAAAACGTTTCGTGTGGTCCTGGCCACGGAATCAGGTAATTAAACAACAAATATTTTATCTTATGTTGCTGATTTATGTCATGTTGAGTTTTACTCCTTTAAAAGCAGGATCCGTTCATATCAAATCATCAAGAACCAAATAAAAGTGGAAGCATACTTGAATGTATTGTGAAATTTACATTAGAGTCTTGCAATTTGTCTTCTAAATTAGAACGTAGCTTTTTTCAGAGTTTTCCCTAACTCTTTGTTTTCTATCTGATGATGGGATGTAAAAAAAGAATTATGCGTACGTTTAATTTAGAGACTATAACTATTTATATTAGGGTATAACCTTAATTTAATTTCTAATTTGACCCATCATAAAGCTAAAAATTATAAACCCGAACTCTACGCGTATAAAGCTCACACTTAAACTAATATATGAAGTCCAAAATATTATAACAATATTAGACTACTTTAATTAATTGGGTTCAACTTTATATGATAGCCTTTATATATATAATCCCACATGTTTAATTAAAAATCCTTACATGTCATACATAAGGTGCTTCTTTTGTTTTTTTTTTGGTGACAACATAAGGTGCTTCTTTAAACTTTCCAATACCGTGTTGTTATGCTAAACCAATAAATAATTTCAGCATAGGAAGTCTAGGCAAGGACCTGCAAGAGCCTGGCGTACAAAATGTGACAGTTAAAACCGTTAGATTCACTGGCACTCAGAACGGGGTGAGAATCAAATCTTGGGGGAGACCCAGCAATGGGTTTGTGAATAAAGTTCTGTTCCAACATCTTTTAATGACCAATGTCCAAAATCCGGTTATAATCGATCAGAATTACTGCCCTGATAATAAAAATTGTCCTGGCCAGGTGATTAATCATAACCCTTTTCCACGACATAAACAGTAACCGAGTAAAAGTTTATCTGATGGACAATCTTTGGTTTAGGAATCTGGAGTTAAGATTAGCGATGTGACATACCAAGACATCCATGGAACATCAGCAACACAAGTTGCAGTGAAATTTGACTGTAGCAAAACGAATCCATGTACGAAAATCAAAATGAATGATGTAAAGCTGAGTTACAACAATCGAGCAGCTACTGCTTCCTGTAGCAACGCCGATGGAAGCGCTTCAGGTCTGCTTCAGCCCACTAGCTGCCTGTAATTATATAATATGGAGCTAAGTATTTCCCTTCAGCAACTTCCACCCAGTACAGCTTTGGAGCACCGATAGACCTTTATAGCTAGCTTGTTTGTGAGTTTGTACGAGTCCATCCGACTGCTTGAGCCCGTGGCTTTTCGGACGCTGTAACCTGATTCGGCCCGGTTTTGCAGTTATGGCCAATTGTAAAAGTATTTATTGGATTCTTCATCCAATAACTAATGCTTCTAGTCAATTTGATTATCGTTGGTTGAGATACTCATTTTCATGGTGTTCTAATTGGTAAAGGTATAGTTTGCAATTACCTTGCTACATAAGACACAAAACAGATAACTCTTCAGAAATTAGGGCTTAAATTGTTTTTTTAATTATAACTCAAATTTTAAAAAGTAATAATTATATATTCGAATTTTCAAACTTTCTCAAATATAATCCAAAGTTAGTATCTCCGTTAATAAAGCTAACATAATAACCCACATCAGACGTGTTTGATAACACGTAAGATGCCAGGTGTTATGAATTTATCTGTCGTAATTTTATAAATTGTAATGAATTATTATTAATTAAAATAATTAAATAAAATTAAACAACAACAAAAATAAATATTACAAAGCCTAACTCCCTTTTCTTTTTGCATCATTTCACTTAAAAAGTAACCGGCAATGTTGTGGTGGTCTATCTTTCTGTCTCGAAGCACTAGTCGTTGGAGGTGCAATATCCACTGTCTTAGCTCTCTTCGATGGCCATCCACGAGCTCTTTCCATTCCACATTAGTAAAGAAATACAACAAAATCGAAATACAATCGGAACAAAAATCAAAGGAAGCTAACAAAAGTAGGAAGGGAGCACCATTTGGGATAAGAAGAAAAGGGACACCAATTCAATTTCTGCCCTCTCCTTTCCCTTGTGTACTTATCCAATTCAATTTCAGTGCCATAACTCGATCACCCTTTTTTTTCCTCTCTTTTAATGGAGAATTTCTTTTTTCTACACACAATAAGATTCAACGTAACTACAAGAATGCATCAATAATAAACAGAAGTGGCATCCTCAACCTCAAGGGATGGTCCAATCAAGAGACTTAACGACGGAAGAAGGAGCAAGTCCCTGTAAGAGCTTTTCAATTTAAGAAATTATACGTTTGATTAATATAAAAAAATTGTAATTAAAATTTATAAATATTAATTAAATGAAATCCATTGCTTAATTGTATTTTTTAAATAATTTATATAAATATATTCACTTGATAATTTATTCAATATTTATTTAAAATAATTATCAATTTTTACAATGAAAATAGGGAAGCTCTACTCTTTTTAAATTTGAGAAGGACTAGAACAAAAGTTCGTAGCTTTCCGTGATTGGCCCTGCCAAACCAATCACCATTTACGCTCAGAAAAATTCCATATACTTCAAAAGTTGAGGTGTCTTGACATACTCTCCACGTAAGGTTATTTGAAAGGAAGGAAAAGATGACGAGGCTATCGATATTTCTATCCCCTCAAAGAACAAGACTCTGCAACTAGCAGAGCTTATTAACTCCCCTGAGTATAAAATGGTGACAGAAGGTGGTAGAACAACGGTTGCATCTAGTGGCAGCATAGAACAGGCAGATGTAGATATTGGCAAAATTGTACAATAGCAATTTAATGGTATTCAATTGGCTGGTTTGAGAACTAAATAAGTTGTCACACATACTTCTCAAGAAAAGACAACTCTTGACAATTTTAGTGCAGACAATGTGAACAATCTAGGCAGTGGCGTGAATGATTTCACCTCTCAATATTTGAAACATTGTTAGATTATTACAAGAAAAATGAAGTTTAGCGACGGAAATTATCGACGCTAAACTTACACATTCCGTCGGTAAGTTAAATTAGCGACGAAATTTATCAATAGACAAAAACGTCAGAAAAATAACCGTACGTAATAATTTATGACGAACCATAGATTTTTCGTCGCAAATTTACCGGCGGATATTTTGTGTTACCGTTGGTGAATATACCAACAGTTATTTTGTACTGTCGGTAAGTTTAGCGACAAAAGGATTGTTTCGGTCAGTAAAGTTACCGGCAGACAAATCTTGTCTGTGGTAAATTTACCGATAGAATTGGTTATTCTATCGGTAAGTTAACGACAACATTACTGACGATTCTTAGTTATCTGTCAGGAAATCGAATAAATTTTACCGACAAATTTTGTTTTTCCGTCAATAAATTTACTAAAACTATATTTTTTTAATTTTTTCCTACATTTAATTTTATTTGGTAATCTTATGGTTGATACATAATTTATACAGTTATCAGTTATCTAATGATAATATTTTGATTTGTTTCTGCATTTAATTTGTTAAAACTGAAAGTTGATTGATGATATAAAGTAAAAATTATCTTAATTGATGATAAAAAAATTATTTTATACATAATAAGTGTTTAATTCATACGAAATGACTACAAATACGCTATTCATTTTGTGACCACGGATGCTCTGACTGCTGTGATGAGATGCTGCACCTCCCTTTGAACTCATCAACCTCGTTACGAAGCTGAGCTATGTACTCCATTGATTATTGCAACTGAGTTGTCAATATCTGTACTGTGCTCTGAAGCTCATGGATTTCATTGGGTGCGAACCGCTTACTAGATGTTGCTGTATTGAATGATGACTTATATTAATTATTAATTATTAACCGTGCATTATTAATTGTTAATTATTATTAATTATTATATACTAATATTAAATATGTATACATATAGCTCTTCACTGTTGTGATTAATAAGTCATAACCGTGAATTGCATATTAATTATTATTATTATAATATTAAGTACTATATACTAATATTAAGTATATATATTAGTGACAATCGTGTATTATTAATTGCTAATTACTATTAAGTATTATATACTAATATTAAGTATATATATAGCTCTTCACGGATGTGAATTACATATTAATTATTATTATTATTATATTAAATACTATATACTAATATTAAGTATATATATTAGTGACAATCGTGCATTATTAATTGCTAATTATTATTAAGTATTATGTACTAATATTAAGTATATATATATAGCTCTTCACAGTTTGGACTAATAAGTCACACTTATGATTGTTTTAATTAATTATGTTAGTTAATTGTTATTTATTATTAGTTATTAGTTAATTCTAAATTATGTTAAAATTAACTATCTAACGTTTATTAATCCTTTCATATTATTATTTATTAAGTATACATACACTAAGGAGGACGAATACACATTTCTTTTGATATTATTATTCAATTATTAATTTAGTTTTAATTGTCTCATTTTAATTAATATTAATTATTAACTGGTTCTTAATTATGTCATTATTAATAGACTCCTCCATTTTCTTTCAATAACTTCTAAATATATATAAAAAGTCATGCCTGTGACTTCATAGTCACAAGCGTGACTTTCATGCACGGTTGTAACCTGTTAAGTCATAACCGTGCATGTTATTTTGGTTTTTTTCTTACCAAGCTTTTTCACATGAACGTTTATTGTTAATTAATAAATAGGTATCTTCTTATTAATCCTTTCATATTATTATTTAATTATTAGTTTAGTTATAACTGTGTTATTATTAATTGGTTGTTAATTATGTCATTAGAAATTTTTGTTGTTATTAACTATATATACTACTATTGATAAAAAATTTTGGTCATACATTTTAAAGGTGAAAATGTAACTATGATTTTAACAGTCCTCTTAATGCTAGGTACTATTTAATTATCTACTGTAAATACTTGATGGATGTATTACTGTATTAGAATTTACAATTTTTTAACATATTTTCTTTTCTAAATATCTATCAACTAAGCAATTCAACTTATTTCTAAAAGTCACTAAACGCAAGAGTTATAAAGCGAATATGATTTATCCATGTTTTTTTATTACTGTATCAACTTTATATTATTCTAACTCTACAATATTATTCTATATTCAAATCATTCTCACCTTTTTGCCTGTATCGCTGATGCATCAAACTTACAAAATTTAATAAGATCAAATTAACCATTACACCAACTACTTTTATTTTATCTTTTGGTAAAACTACATGAAAACTATCAATTAAACATAAACATTACGGTAACATCTTGACCACATAAACATCAAATACTACATAAACATCAAAATCTGCAACCACCTAAAAAACTAAAACTATCTAAGAAGCAAAAATTTCCACTCATAAAGTAAACATTTCCACGAAACAAAACAATAAATTTGAAATTGCATATCCATACACATAACACTTATATTAATTATCAGGACTCTTTTTTCTTCACCTACTCTCTTTTAAGGGTGAGCATTCGGATAATTCGAGCCGAAATTTCACTGTTCGGGCTCGCCCCGAATTAGCCGAAATTTTTTTCATCTTACCCGTCCCGAACCCGAACTTTTTCTAACCCGAGCTTACCTGACCCGAATTACCCGAATTACACGGCTCGAATTACCCTAATTACCCGAAATTTTATAACGTAATTTGAGTAATTGGGCCGGCCCGAAATTTTTTGAAGTTACCCGACCCTGGCCCGAAAATTCGGGTAAAACCCGAATTACCCGAATTACCCAAAATTCGAAAATTTATTACCAGAATTAATTCGGGCCGGGCTGGGTAATCGGGCCGGCCCGAATAATGCTCACCCCTACTCTCTTTGATTGTCTTGTCTTCTTGCATTCTCTACATCTCCTCTGTGTCTCTAAACGCGATGAAATGAGTGAAGATTAATGGCTCTTCATCCCTTATTCACAAAATAATGTCATTAACATTCATACAAATTTCAACACATAAAAAGAAGTCAAATTAAATAAAATTAACCATTACCTCAATATTAAACTACAATTGTACTCAACCAAAACCAAAAACACTAAATCATAAAAACACAAACACCAAAAAAATAAATTAATAATAACAAAAAAATTATTTTCTCATTTAAATAATTAAAAATATCAAAGATCAATTTAATAAACACAACCTAAGATTTTAAAACTCATAATAATTCGTGAACAAACTATTCTTCGCACGTATAACCACAATTAACAAGTACGTCAATTGAAAGACCATTAACAAATGTGATTGACACTCAGTCCACTTTCCATTCTCTCAAGCATTCAAATGTCATAAATATTCGTTCATTATTCATTTGATGTAAAACATTAACCATAAGCTTGCTTACTAATTTAATCTTCACAACTAAATATCTAGTACAAACATTAATTCGAAGGTCTTTATTTTGGTTATAATGTAGCCAAGGTAAAGGTAAAGGAAAAGATAAAACAAAGCTTTAAACCATATGACTAATTGAGCATTTAAAATGATACAAACCAATTAAATATAAAACATACACTTTTTTCTTTTCAATTACAAGCTTAACCCTACCGATCTCCCTTACTTTTCCCTTCTCCCCTTTCTTTTCATTTTGTTTTGTTCTTCCTTTTTTTTCATTGCATTTTCTGCTTCTCTTTCTTTTTTTTTCTTTTTTGTCCTTTTTTCTCTTTTTTTTCTTTATATGATTTGTTTTTTTTTCCAATATACAACATAAATTCAAAAAGGAAAAAAATGTCAACAACAAATGCAAATTATTACAATCCATCTCACCCTTAACTTATAACCTAACTATATGTTATACTTCTTCCATAAGTATTCCCTGCAATCAATTATACCTTTTAAATACTCGACTTGCCCTTACAACTAATTTAATCAAAAGAGATAAACAATCAAGGCCAAGGGCCATATTTCGGGTTTTAACCAAAAAAAGGTTTCATTTAAGCTCAAGGGGGTTCTTTAAGGATAATATCATGGTGGTTTTTTAAGCTGTCAAGATAAATCATAAATGCCTTCATCACTTCAATGTTTGCATAAGATTATGTAATCTCGACTAGTATTTGCAAGCAAGTTCTATATTCGCTTAACTATGAAAGAATACTCTCAACAATAAATACTTTTAACTGGTATATGATATTTAAAAAAAGCTCATGTTCTTACCAAAGGAAGGTCAGATTCATCTATCACAACAAGCTAACACCCTTTGAATTGAAATCCAAGACAATCAGTTTATACATGCAAGTATATTAATTCACTCATATTATGTATTTATAATCCCCGTCGAGTTCATTTAATAATCAAACATCGCTAACTATTAAACAACAAAACAAATACATAACGTACAAATATACACTGTCAACATCATAAGAAATTAATTAAAGGATCTAAGATGCAAACAACATTAATCAAGACAAACAATAAAACTAAAAATAATTTAATGACAAATAATCAAAATAATAAAAAGAAAAAGATAGAAATACAATACTAAGATGAAGGTGGACGCTGTCTCGAACGAGGATTTAAATTCGCTAGGAAATCCCTCATCTCTGTTATGTTAGCCTCAATCTTGCCGAATCCATCATTCGTTCACCGTTCCAATACAATTAGTTGCTTAAGCAATGATTGATATTCAACAAAATTAGGTGCAACGTTCCAACGCGTAGCTTTGGGTGGCAAAGCATCATCCCCTTCTGTACCTTCACCTACTTCAACACGACTACGCTTACTACTTGAAACTTCTACTATGTCGTCATTAACAAGAACATAAGAATCACTTTGTCACCTAACAATCTTTATAGACAGTAGGGACTGTAAGTCTAAACTAGAGTTCTTTGAAACTAACTGCATAACTGTTCTCTCAGTTAGTAAACCAAGATGCTTTGCAATTTGGGCGACAAATGCTCTAACTACTATTTTGCTGACTTTAGCTTTAGCCACATCCATTAGATGTATACTTAACCACATACCAGCATTAAAATGTTTAGCATGCACCATACACCACAACACAAACAATTTTGCTTTAGAGACTGCACCTTGGCTATCTCCTCTACAAAATATCGTTGAAGTTAAAAACTTATGAAGATAATGATGGCTAGGGTCCACTAAAGCAGACGATTTAGACTTTGAAAAAAAACATTTCTTGAACTAGTAATTTCATTCAAAAATTTTATAGGCCTAAATTCATTATGGTAACCATATAAATCACTATGTGAAAATCCAAATATACTATTCAGTACATCTAAAGTTATAACATGCGGCATATTCATCAATCTAAATGTCATATTAATCACGATGCCATCTTCGTTCAGGATCAATTGTAAAGTAGTCAAAAATTCTAAAGTTAATTCAACGTATGAATTTTTTTAAAATTCAGCAAATCTGTCCCATCCTATGTTATGCAACAATTCGTTCACTCGGTTTGCTATTCCTATTTCAATAATAGCTCCATGATTAATAAATCTATTTGACATAATTGGACGATCTTTTAAAGTTGCATATCTTAACTGGCTCTCACGATTGTCAAATTGAAGACAAGGATTAACTAAAATAGGCATATCATTCGATTGAGAAGATGAAGATATCGACAATCTCACACAAGACATAGCCTGAGTAGCAATCAAGAATGAAAATAATTTGGTAAATCTTAGACCAAACGAAACAATTTATTACTTGATTAGGTTTGGAGTAGTTAAAAAAATGGCAAACATGAAATCCTACAATAATATGAGTCCAAAATGGTTATACGAAAAACGAACATTGGGATTGTTTTCTAACAAACACATGGCACAATTATGGTGGTACAGAGAAAATCACACTTGAGAAATCCATTTGTTTAAAATTATTTATTTTTAAGAATATACTCAAGTTCTATATACTTTTGAACTTTCTGATAGGTCATATTTAAGTATCAACAAAAGTTAGCCCCACCTACATGATAACGTATACCTAATCACCCATTTGAGGCCTATAGAATGGAGTTATACTTTACATGCTTTAAAAAAATCTAATCAAGATGGATGAAGCAACATTTGTTAAACTTAACTAATTATACAAATTAATTCAAATCAATAAATTCAAATTTATAATTTCAATTTAGGCTTAAATATACAGGCTTTAATAAATAATTATAAAGTAAAGGATTAAAACGAATAAGACAATTAAAGAAAAAAATAACTCCCCCTCGTAAACCCAGATTATACCTTGTTTAATTGAACATGTTATATTAACATCACAACAGCAATTAACTTTGTCTCTCTATAAATGCGACAAACAAATTATGAAATGAAAAAAAAATTAGTTTTAAGGAAAGTTAGCATATATCTCACCAACAACTGATGGTAAACGACGTGTTGGAGCAGATGTTGGGGAAACTGAGGCCACAAGAGAAGGCGGTGGCAAACAAGAGGAAGTTGTAGGAATCACCAGAGAACAAATTTAAGGCTGAAAAAGAAGGCTGCAATGGACGACAACTCAATTTGATTAGGTGAGGTTTAGGGATTTCAATAACAGTCATAGGTGCGACTTAATAACTCGTACCAACGACTTTTATTTCCTTATTTTAATTAACTATTTTAATTAATTGATTTAAAATTTTCTTTACTTTATATATTTTATCCAGAAATACATTACACTGTACGTTTCCATATTTTATTTTATTTTTTCATTCCTAATTTTTACGAACTAATTTTAAATATTCTAACTCTTATATTTTAACTAGTTTTCTCACGAATAATTTTATCCACATTCATAAATTTTAACCTTTTTTTATTCCTTCCTTACTATACATTTCCAAATTTTGTTATTTTGTATTTCAACTTACTTATTTTATTAATTAATTCTAAATGTTTAAACTTTTAAACTTTTACCTCTTTAACAAAATTTTATCCGCAATCACCCAATTTTATTTTTTTCCCACAAAATTTTAAATTACATAATATTCATTTATACATTAACTTTTTTTTTGACATTTTTTATACATTAACTTTAGATAATATAACATATGGACATTATATTTATTTGAATTATTGCGCCATGTAAATCTGCTAGTTAGAACATAAGAACTACACACAGCAGGGAGAGAAATTCATGACGGTCCCACATATTAAAGAACAATGTGGGTCCCACTTGCAGCCAAAAGTTATTGCTTAATTGATTGGTCAAAGAATAGAGAACAGGAGTCATAGGTGGGTCCCACATGGTGATTTTGCGTAAAAAAGTTGTTCAGTCATTATCTTTTTTTTTTTTTTTTTAGCGTAAACTAGAGCTTGCATTAATCAAAGGTGGGGTAATAATTCGGCAAATAACATAAAATGGTCCCTGTGTTATAGTTGACTATTTAAATTAGCCCCTGTATTTTTAATTCGTTCAATCTAGCCCCTGTGTTTTGTAATTTCATTCAAAATGCCCATTTGAAA
>JANZLH020000078.1:334564-356810 GCA_026770325.2 Erythroxylum fimbriatum
AACAAAAGTTAAATATCTGAAAACCTTATGGAGAGAAAACTAAAAAATCTTCGCTTTTAACCACCCGATCACGTCACTACTCTGATACCACGTGTAATACATAACGGTACCTTAGTTACATATCCCGGATCGAACGTGAAAGAGCAAGAAATGAAGAAATGTAGAAAATACCTGATTTCAGTTCTATAACTTCAAACGAGCTTTCTGAAGCCAAAACGAGCGCGAATTCACTGCCGTCTTTACGGGAACTGTTCTCTGGGATGCGGGTAAGGTCTTTCTATAGTTTTCTCAAAACGTAAGCTCTCTTAGTAGGTCAGAGAATTCTTATGTTTACGATTGATATATGAGCAACTACAGGAGACCCTAACCTTTTATATATAGCTTCTATATCGAACTTCCCCATCACAAGCCTGATATGGGTCTGGTCCACATAAATCGGGATCCGTTTTCTACACAAACTTTGATCCATTGATTGAGATCATTTATTGGGCTACTTTATTATCTTTATCTAAATCAAATTATGTAACTTAACCGATAAGTTATAAAAAACCGAAAAAATGCAATTAATAGTTATCCAACTTTATGAGAATGGACAAAATTGTCCAACAAATGAACCACAAATAGAAAATAAAAAATAAGACATTTGTACTCCCCCAACGTCACATGTAATGTAAGCCTTTCTCTTACGGAATGATAGCGTTGGAGATTACGTCACGTTTGAGGTGCTACTCCCTTCAGTAAATTGTATCTCTTCGATAAACACACATCACTACTTCCACCATGGACACCATCAAATACAACAATCTGGAAAAGAGATCAAGAGAAGGAATTGAAAAAAATGGCTGTTGGTGATTCAGCTGAAGAAGTAAGCAACATGCAAGTAATATTCAAGGACTATGTTTTTGGTTTTCCTCAAGAATCAGACATGTATATCACTGCCAGTAGCATGAAACTGAAGTTACCACAAGGCTCTAAAGGGGTTCTGGTCAAGAATCTACACTTGTCTTGTGATCCTTACACCAGAACCCTCATGAAAAGTGAGAAAGAAGGTGGTTTCATGCACTTAAACTCCTGGCTCCGTAAGCACTCGTTATCTTTTATCTTACATCTACTATGGTGATGAATGTTAGAAGTTAGATTTAATTCAAACTTTCAGCAATTTAGTTCTTAGGTTGTTACCGTAAAATAAGCTAAGAGATCCACTAGTTGTTAGTTTTCCTATTTCCAAGATGAATTAGTTAGAGTGGCTATAATTCGTAGCTTATATGTTGTTAGTTTTTAGTTCAAATTACAACTCTTGTAAAGCCTATTTAAGAGACTCTATTTCTTATGAATAAAAAAAGGGTTGATTAGCAAAATTACTTTTTTTTGTTTCTAAAGTTGTTCAGTTCTATAATATTTATCTAACAAAGTGGTATCAGAGTTAAGTTGTCTTAGAACTAGACATATCATTCTTCTTGTTTGCAAACAATGGCAGCAACTTCAAGCACTCTTAGTGTCTCACAATCACGGATAACAATTTTCAAAGGCGACTCCTATAAGTTTTGGAGTATAAAGATGAAGACGCTATTCATATCTTAGGATCTTTAGGATCTCGTGGAAACAGGTGTTGCAGAATCCAACGATGATGAGACTCGTTTAAAAGACAATAAGAAACTTGACACAAAAGCCCTCTTCTTCATCCAACAAGTAGTGGATGATTAGATATTCTCTAGAATAGCTACTGCTACGTCAGCTAAGCAAGCTTGGTTGATCTTGAAAACTGAATATCAATGATCAACAAAGATAATTACTATCAAACTTCAATCTCTTCAACGAGATTTTGAAACTTCATGTATGAAAGGCAATGAATCAGTCCAAGAATACCTACAAAAATTCTCTTCCATCGTAAGTCAAATGCGTTCATACGGTGAGAAAATCACGAATGAAACTATTATGGCTAAAGTGTTAAGGACTTTAACTCCTAAATTTGATCATATAGTAGCTGTAATTGAGGAATCGAAAGATTTGTCTATTTTTTCATTTGATGAACTGATGGGGTCTTTACAAGCATATGAGGCCAAGATCAACATAACTGATGCAAAAGAAGAAAAGGCATTCTAGATCAAAGGGGAGTCAGAGTCATCAAATCAACGTGCTGGAGGAAGAGGTAGAGTAGTTTTTTGAGGTCGAGGTCGAGGCCACGAAAGGAGCAGTTCTTTATATTGTTCCTATTGTAACAAAAATGGACACACAGACAAATTTTGTTGGTCCAAGCTAGAAGAAGCTAATTATGCTGAGGAGGTTGAAGAGTAAGATGACTGCTTATTCATGGCTCGATCAAGCACATAGATTGTTGCTAGTCATATATGATATGTTGAGAGTGGTTGCTCGCATCACATTATTGGTGACAAATCCAAATTCAAGGATCTTGATGAATCAATAACGTCGCATGTTCAGCTTGGTGATGACAAGCAGCTCCAAATTGAAGGCTGAGGGACTGCAATGGTATCCATAGGTAACCAAAAGAAGTTAATTAAAGATTTGCACTTTGTTCCATGTCTTGCACATAATTTACTGAGTGTAGGGCAACTAATCGAGTTAAGCTATTTGGTTATGTTTGAAAATGCAAAATGTTTGATAAAAAACAAAGATGAAATTCTAGCATGTGCTTACATATCATCCAATAGGATGTTTCCACTTGATATCTCTACGGATGTAGCCATGATAAACAAGAAAATGGGAGAAAGTGAGTTATGGCACCTTAGGTACGGGTGCCTAAATGTCAAAGGTCTATAGCTGTTGAAAAACAATGACATGGTCAGCAACTTACCTTCCATCGCGCCTCTACATAAAGTTTGTGAAGGATGCATGATGGAGAAGCAAGCCAAGAAAGCATTCCCTGTTGGCAAGTCCAAACGTGTAGAAGATCAATTAAAATTGGTTCATGCTGATCTTTGTGGTCTTATGAGGGCTGAATCCTTGTCCGGAAGTAAATACTTTCTATTGTTCACTGATGATTTCAGTAGAATGAGCTGGGTGTATTTTCTACAACTCAAGTCTGAGACCTTTGAATATTTTAAGAAGTTTAAGGTAATGGTAGAGAAACAAATTAAAGTGGAAAAATCTTAAGGTGCTTTAAACCGATCATGGAGGAGAGTTTCCATTTGAAGAGTTTTTGACTTTTTGTAAAGACCAAGGAATCAAAAGAGAGCTAATAACACCATACACTCTGGAGCAAAATGGGGCGGCTGAGCGTAAAAATCAAACGGTGGTTGAGATGGCGCAATCAATGCTAAAATCAAAGGGGCTTCCTAACAGTTTCTGGGTTGAAGGTGTAGCAATGACAGTGTATCTTCTCAACATATCTCCTATGAAGGCTGTGTAGAATTAGACGTTATATGAAGCTTGGAATGGCAATAAACCCTCGGTGAGTCACTTGCGTGTTTTTGGTTGCATATGTTATGCTTTGCATACAATTGATAGACACAATCTAGAAGAGAAATCACAAAGATACATATTCATTCGTTATTCCTCACATTCTAAAGCTTACAGATTATATGATCCCTTAAGTGGCAAGATTTCAGTAAGTACGAACGTTAAATTTGATGAACAACGCTACTGGTCATGGGAAGAAAAAAAATCAATAAGTAAAATACTCAAGTGTAACTAAACGAAGGGGAATGCATTGCAGTAAATGAAGAGGAAATAATACCATCTCCTAGCAGCTCACAAAAGTCAATTCCAGCAAGGTCAAGTCCATTATCAAGTGGAACTTCCTCATTCAAAGAGTCTTCACTTGATGAATCAACCCAATTACGCAGAGGTAAGCATGACATAATTCCTCAACGCTGGTTCGAAATTAAAGGAGAGGTGACATCACCATTGATTCTATTCGTTGGGGATCCGATCACGGTGGAGGAAGCAATGAAAGAGAAGGAATGGCAGAAAGTAATGGAAGAAGACCTTCATGTTATTGAGAAAAATCAGACCTCAAAACTAGTTGATCTTCCTAAAGGTAAAAATGCTATCGGTTTGAAATGGATTTTTAAAACTAAATTCTTAGCAGATGGGAATATTCAAAAGCATAGGACAAAGCTTGTAGTGAGAGGTTATGCTTAACAACAAGGCGTCAATTATTAGGAAATGTTCTCACCAATAGCTCAATTTGAAACGGTGAGAATTATTTTGGCACTCGCAACTCATAAGAAATGGAAAGTGTTTCAATTTGATGTAAAATCTGCCTTTTAAAATGGTGATTTACAAGAAGAAGTGTATGTAACTCAACCCCCAAGCTTCGAAGATTCAAGGAATCAAGATAAAGTTTTTTGGTTGAAAAAGGCACTCTATGGGTTAAAGCAAACCCCTAAAGCGTAGTACGGAAAGATCGATGAGTTCTTTCAAAATAACGGGTTCGAAAAGAGTATGCATGAGCCAACCTTGTCTATGAAAAAACAAGGTATGAATGATGCGGTGATAGTAAGTCTTTACGTCGATGATATGATATATACTGGCTCTTCGTTACATCTTATATCTGAGTTTAAGAAGCCCATAAAAAATATGTTCAAGATGACGGATTTAGGAGAACTACGCTACTTTATGGGCTTATAAGTTGTTTAAACACATGCTGGAATTTTTTTTTTTTGTCATAGAAGAAGTATGTTGAAGATACACTTAAGAAGTTTAACATGAGGGGATGCAAAATAGCCATCACACCTATGAACACTAACAAGAAGCTTCAAACAGAAGATGATACAGGAGTAGCAGAAGGAAGCTTGATTGGGAGATTGATTTATCTAACTCATTCTTGTCCTGACATAAGTTTTTCAGTTGGTGTCCTTTCACAGTTTATGCATAAACCGTCTAAACATCACTTTGGTGTAGCCAAGAGAGTTCTTCGTTATTTATCTAGCACAAAGGAGTTTGGCATCTAGTTTAAAAAAAAATGAGTTTATTCTTAAATATTATACGGACAATGATTGGGCTAATTCGATTGAAGATACTAAAGCAAAGTATATAGTAGCTATAACTTCTGCTTGTCAAGCAGTGTGGTTAAGGAAGATTTCATGTGATCCGGGACAAGAGCAAATTGAAGTAACTAATATTTTGTATGATCGTAAGTCAACCTTAATGCTGGCTAAAAATCTTGTTTTTCACGACCATTCCAACCATAATAAAATTAAACATCATGTCATTCGAGAGTTGGTGACAGAGAGAAGTCAGACCGGAGAGTTTTCAATAAATAAGGTTACACGGTAGTCCGTAGTCAAAATCAACAACACCGACGGGGATACGATGTAAGGACACGTATCTTTTATTTAGTTTAATATGACTTCTTTTATATTACGGGACATAATTCCGTATGTCAGCAGCTAACCTGTAAATACAGGTGGTCGGATCAAAGTTCTTTATTGCTACTTTGCTTTTGATAATATATCCTTCCACGAAGCAGCCCCATTAATATATACCTGACCTTTATCCAAAATGAACATAGACAATGTTTGGGGTATATGGAGAATTACGTCAGGCAAGACGTGGCTTATGAAAGTTGACCTACATCCTAGTTTGAAACAAACATTTGAACAGCAAGCTCCCACATTCATATCATCATATGTTCCATAACCCGCAGCTATACATACCTGAAGCTTTAAACACGAAACACCAAAAAAGAGTTGCACCTTTTATTCTGAACAAAAACTTCCCAACAAAAGTGATTAGTGATCAACAATGGCAGCTGATCAATATGTTGTGAGCAACAAGCAGGTGATTTGCAGGAATCAATTTATTGGGGCTCCAAAAGAATCAGATATGATCATCACCACTAGTTCCATCACACTTAAGGTTCCTCGAGGCTTGAAAGCTATTGTGGTTAAGAATCTTTATTTGTCTTGCGACCCCTACATGCGGGGAGTGGAGAATTCAGGAAATTATCGCCTTTTTTACGCCTTTACTGTTGATACCGTAAGCAAACATTCTCTTACTCTATCCCAATCCAGTTTGCTTGTTCTGGCTCCTAAAAGCTATGTAACATACAATGTTTTCTGCTTGTTTTTGCTATTGGAACACACAGCCAGTGGTCGGCTATGGAGTGGCTAAAGTTGTAGATTCTGGGAGTCCAGACTTCAAGGAAGGAGACTTGATTTGGGGGCCAACAAAATGGCAAGAGTATAGCCTTCTCGAAAACCTTGACAGCCTCGTTAAAATTCAACACAAAGATGTACCTCTTTCCTACTATAATGGTGTTCTTGGTGAGTTCTTCCTTATTCACTGGCTCATTTTCGATTTTATCTTCTTCCTTGTGATTCTTCTATCAAGATTAAACATGCACACTATCAGTTGTGTATTTTTCTGGCAGCAACGTGTAGCTTTGTTACTCATTTCCTTGCTTTTTTCTACTACCAATTCGTTCTAGGAATGCCGGGTCATACTGCTTATGTTGGCTTCAACGAGATATGTTCTCCTAAGAGTGGCGAGTATGTCTTCGTGTCCTCAGCATTTGGTGCTATTGGTCAGATTGCTGGACAATTAGCAAAGTTGATGGGCTGCTATGTTGTTGGTAGTGCTGGAAGCAAAGAGAAGGTAAGGTGACTTCCTTTATAGTTAATTTCCTCTTCATCCTCTTTATGTTTAAGAAGGTATGTACTGGTGAAACACCTTTCTTTGGTCCTTCCAGACTAATATTAATTAGCATAGATCCCTAACTTGATAGGTTGATCTGCTGAAGAACAAGTTAGGCTTTGATGAAGCGTTCAATTATAAAGAAGAGCATGACTTAGATGCAACCTTGAAAAGGTAATGAAATCCAGATTCAGAGTGTAGGATGCAATACTTTCGGCTTTGCATAAAACAACGTAAGTTTCACTTGCTGGGACATTCCACAGGTACTTTCCTCAAGGCATAGACATATATTTTGAGAATGTTGGTGGCAAAATGCTCGACGCAGTCCTTGCCAACATGAGAGTTAATGGTCGGATTGCAGTATGTGGAATGATCTCTCAATACCACGTTGATCGACCAGAAGGTATCAAGAATTTGGTTCAGCTTGTCTACAAACGGATACTGATGAAAGGATTCTTGGTATATGACTACAATCACATTTATCCCAAGTTCTTGGAGACCATGTTGGCTTACGTCCGAGAAGGCAGGATTGTCTATCAGGAAGATGTAAATGAGGGCATTGAGAGCGGCCCTGCCGCACTTGTACGCCTTTTCAGTGGCGAAAATAGCGGCAAAGGAGTAATTGTAGTTGCTCGAGACTAATTTTCTTCCTCATTTGATTTGTTGGAGTTGGTGTCACATGAGCCAATAAACATTTGAGATGGTGTCAATAAATGTTGTTCAGGAAACACATAAAATATTATTTTTAAATTTTTAGTTTGAATTGTCAATTTAAAAAATTCATGTAAAAATCAAAATTCTAAATAAAGATTGAATACAAAATAAACCTCCACAAATTAAATTATTAGTGAATATAAAAATCCTAAAATTTATTGAATAAAAAAAATATATTTTAGAAAATTTTAGAAAATTTTCTAATTGTTAATTTTTAAAAAATTTAGTATCACGTAATATGAACATAAAACGTAAACTAATCAATTTTTATTCGTACGAAGATTTAAATTAATTTTTAATTTTAATTTGAAATAATTAAATTATCTTAAATTAATTATTTATTATAATAATCTTAAATTAATAATTTATATTAATTTTAGTTACTTTAAGTCAAGTTTGAACCAAGTTAGGATCATAATAGTGATGTATGATTAATTTATATCTTATGTTTACACTGCTGCTAAGTGTTTTTTTTTTCAAAAAATTAAAAATTAGAAAAAAAATTCAAAACATAAAACAACCTACCTCTTTTACCCAAATTTATCTCTGGTAAACTAAAGCAGGTCACATCATCACCAAGAAAATTCAGATAGCCTACGGCCTATGGTCTACAGCTATATTAATCTAAAGTGTTTCTAGTCTGCTGTTCTCACCATTGAAAGAGAGTAGGGAAAGAATTGAAAATGGCAAGCGAAGGAAACGGTGAAGAAGTAAGCAACCGGCAGGTGATATTGAAGAAATACGTCAGTGGTTTCCCACAAGAATCAGACATGACCTTGATCACTTCCAACATCAAACTCCACGTCCCTGAAGGGACAAGTGGGGTTCTTGTTAAGAATCTCTATCTCTCCTGCGACCCCTACATGAGAAGTCGAATGGGAATTGTCAAAGGTTCCTACTTTGAGCCGTTTACCCCTGGTTCGGTCAGTTCCTGGCTACCCTTTTCCCTCCTTTCCCACTTGATCCTTAATTGACTGTCGCAAAATTTTCACCAATTTTACAGATACTGAAAATTAAATGTGATTTTGTTGTCCACATGGTCTTCTTTCTGTTTTTAGTCTTCTGTCCGACTACTTTCTTTTTACTGGAAATAAATCTTACTCGATTTTCCCTAACCAAGCAGAGTTTTGGTTCTTTGATATTGACCGTTTTGAATTACATACACATGCAGCCTATAATTGGGCGAGGAGTAGCCAAAGTTTTGCGGTCGAGGCATCCTGACTTCAAGGAAGGTGACTTGGTTTATGGGATGACTGGTTGGGAAGACTATAGTCTTATTACAGCCACTGAGAAGATATATAAAATTCAAGACACAGATGTGCCAGTTTCATATTATCTGGGAATTCTTGGTAAGCTTTTTTTTAACCTGAAATACTCTGTGAACCATTGCCATCATTGATATAGGGATGGCAATGTGCTGCCCACGGGACAACTTGCAAGTTTAAAATAATTTTTTTAATTTTAAAAATATAAAATATTTTAATTAAAAAGATGTAATTTTACTTAAAATAATTAGACCCGAGATTATGCAAGCTTGATCCTGGCTATTGGCGTGGCCAAAAATTACCATCCGTTCATTGATCACCAGATTTGAAAGCTTGTATGTCTTTCGGTGCCTTGCCTACATTTATTCTTAGATAAATTATTTGGCATTCAGGGATGATCCCCAACTATACATCTTTTATACTTCACTCGTTTGCTAAACATTTCTCCAGTAGCAGCAGAAACTCTGAAGGGACTCGTACTATTGGGAGCTACGATCTCGTTTATTGCATCGAAAATTTACGTGATTGTGTTGGATGGTGAATGATTATCTAAACAAACTTACTTTTTTCAGGTATGCCAGGCTTGACGGCATATGCTGGCTTTCACTATATTTGTTGTCCTAGAAAGGGGGAGCACGTATTCGTTTCTGCAGCTTCTGGTGCAGTTGGTCAGCTCGTTGGGCAGTTTGCTAAGTTGTCAGGTTGCTATGTTGTGGGAAGTGCAGGAAGCAAAGAGAAGGTGAATCGTTCTCCACCCCCTTTCCCCCTTCGTGCAACAGTGTGTTTATTCTGTCTATCAAGTTAGTGATAACAGAGTGTTTATTCTGTCTTTCAAGTTGGTGATCTGACGTTTTCCTCTACTATATTTGGACATCTATGATTGTGCAAGTCCAACTTTATAGTTTCTTCGGTGTCTCTATTCGTTATATCATCATATCGATAGAGGAGGCAAATTGATACTGGTTGTTTTTATCGCCTTACAATCAAATACTAGAAAATGCTTCGTAGATCTAACCGTGGCATCTCCACAACCGAGTATAATTCTATACCACATTCTCCTTTGGACTTCCTTCCCAGAAGTACGGTGTTACCAATAAATGTGGCTGCAAGTGCCTAGGAGGCTACTATGAAAGTAGAATAGGAGTAGCTTAACGGTGAACACTACAATCAGCTACAAGCACATCTTCTACATACTTTCTTGGTTTCCTTTGTCGGCATTTGCCATTATCACCTATTCAGGAAGACGAATTCCACCATTTGCTTTTGGTTTTGTCTAGTGAGGTGCTATACTCCTTCCTCCCTGCACCCTTATAATTGCATAAGTGCTAGTCGGCCTAGTGAATGCTGCAAGTAGCGTTATTTCATATGATGTTGGTAACTAATGATCTCTTAGCTCAACTTTATTTCCTCGCATGTGGAGTTGGCTCCATATTGATCTAAGTGTAGCTTTTCTCAATCCACGTAAAACTGGCATGCTGTACTGGTATCATTAATTGCATCTCCCCGAGATCATTCATCCAACCTATTCTCTTTCTGCAGCATATGGCCAGGTTTTATCATGACACGCTAATCTTTAATAAAGTGGCCATGCACATTTTCCTACCATTTCTATCTGCACATTTTACCTTTTCTTCAAGACTGTATTGTACATGGAAGACTTCTGGTATAATTTGATAGTTGAGAAAGAAGCTCCAAAACTGACCACTTGATTATGCTATTGTTTATTGAGCTGCCATAAAGAAGTAAACAACATTGTTGAGCTGCTTACTTTTGATTTTCTTATTCCATCTTCCCCATTAAGGTTGATTTGTTGAAGAACAAGTTCGGGTTTGATGATGCTTTCAACTATAAAGATGAGCTGGACTTGGATACAGCTTTGAAAAGGTTTGTGACTACACTATAATAGATTTGAAACCTATATCAGTTTATGGAACAGATTGAATTGCAATGAAGAGCAAGTAAAAGGAAATTAGAAAGTCTCTAGAGACATTAAAAAAAGTGTTTTTCCTTGATGTAATATATGATCAGAATGATGGCATGTCAAATTGCTTTAAAGAAAGGATTGGTTAATTAGGTTTCTCTTTTCATTTACCAAGTCTCTAGTTTCTGCAGATTGCCTAATCTAGCTATATTATCCTAAGAAAGAATATGAGGATTTTGATAGGCTAAAAATTTGCAACATTTCTGGAGGTTAAACCGTCCAGTAGGCATTTGCCAGTTGAAGTTTTTGTGTTATAAATTGTTTATTGAACCGAGTAGCCAAAACATAATGCCTTTTTAATTCAATTCGGTACTCTCCTTGATAGGTACTTTCCTGAAGGCATTGATATTTACTTTGAAAATGTTGGAGGAAAGATGCTTGATGCTGTGCTGCTGAATATGAGGGTGCGGGGACGAATTTCAGTGTGTGGAATGATCTCTCAATACAATCTTGAACAGCCTGAAGGTGTATGCAACTTGAAGTTTCTTATATACAAACAAATTCGAATGGAGGGATTTTTAGTTTCCGAGTACTATAACATGTATCCTAAATATCTGGAAACGGTTCTGCCATACATCAAAGAAGGAAAAATGGAATACGTTGAAGATATAGCAGAAGGCCTTGAAAGTGCTCCGGCAGCTCTAATCGGGCTCTTTGCAGGCAGAAATGTCGGGAAGCAGGTAGTTGCAGTTGCTCGTGACTGAATTGCCACAGATTACCCTCCAATGCTTTCCGAGGTTCCACAATTACTTGGTAGACCACCTTCTGACAGATTTGGGAATGCTTCATGAAACTGTTTCATATATGCTGTATTTCTCTAAATCCATGATGGCCATATAATGCTGTCAACCTTGATAATGTCATTGCGAAAGCTAATTTTTTTCTTTGTTATGAAGAAAAACTTGCCTTCAGCTGGTACAACTACGTAAAGTTCTGCGCTAATATCTTCTGGTATTGCAGTATAAATGAAAGTGACAATAATCAATATTTTTCTTTCTTTGTCAATGATGAAGAACCCAACTTCAGCTTACATTCATGGACGTCTCTAAAGGATGACGGCACCAGCCGATCTCTAGATACCCATTGCTCTTGTAGAAACAGCTTGTATGTTGATTTTGTTTTTTAAAATGGTGTTATAGCTAGCCGCCTGAAACATGTTTAGACGCATCGGAATCTATTTTGATCCTTTCTATTTACCCGTCCTAAGGTTCAGTTAATTTATAAGACAGCGGAAACACTGCTTCTATCGTATTTACAGTAGAAGCTTTCCCCTGTGTCCGGTGTAAACTTTCGTGCATTCAACAATACGTATCTCTTCCTTTGAACTGCAAAGTAATTACCTCCCCTGTCTATGATCTCTGCCACGAGCAATCAAAGATCCAAATCAAGATTATATTTGAAGAAACTGTAATCGAGGGATTTAGTTTTGGGAGAAAAGTGATTTCGTAATCACTCTGTTAATTCCTCTATCAAAACTGTACAGAAAGAATAGATGGTTTTATACCATCAAAGTCTCCGTTGTACAAAACGACATCAGCTACAAAACTATAAACACAAAATGCAAAACATAACATATGTACAGATACAATACACTACACTATACAGATACAATACACTATACTATACAATATAAATACAAGAAATTCTACAGCCCCCCCGCCCACTCAAGGTGGAGCTTGATGCCAATCACACAAGCCTAACTTGGACCCAAAAAAAAAAAGAGAAAATGGGAGCTGATAAAGCTTTAGTGAACAGATCAGCCAATTGAAGCTTCGAAGGAATATGTTGAGGAAGAACGAAGCCTTCTTTATACTTATCACGAACTAAATGACAATCAATCTCCAAATACTTAGTCCGCTCATAAAAAACTAGATTAACAGTAAGATGAACTTCAGCCAAATTGTCACACCATAACGAAATAGGAAAAGAAATGGACACCCGAAAATCAGCCAACATATAAGAAATCCACTATAACTCACAAACCGTAATAGAAAGACTACGATATTCAGCCTCCGCGGAAGATCTAGAAACAGTGGTTTGTTTCTTAGTCTTCCAAGAAATCAAGGTATCACCCAAGAAGATATAAAAACCGGTCAAAGATTGCCGACTAAAAGGACATGCAGCCCAATCCGCATCACAATAACTCAATAAGCTGGTAAAGAGCAAGGATTATTATAAGGAAAGAATAAACCTGTAGATGGAGACTGTTGCAAATATTTGAGTACATGAATGACAACAAGCCAATGTTGCTCAGTAGGAGCTTGAACAAACTGACTCAACTACTGAGTCGCACGAGTGATGTCGGGCCGAGTAAAACCAAGATAAAAAAGACGCCCAACTAATCTCCGATATCGATATGGATTCTCTAATAAAGGAGAACTAGCATCATCAAACCGACATATTGAGGAGACAAAAGAGTGGCGAACCCTTTTGAACAAGTTAGCCCTGCATCCTTGAGAGTATCTAACACATACTTTCTCTGATTGACATACAAGCCATTAGAGGACCTAGCAAGTTCCAATCTAAGGAAATATTTGAGAGGGCCCATATCTTTAATAATAAACTGGTCATGTAAAATTGTTTGACTTGATTAATACATGCCTTCGTTTGACCCATGATCAACACATCATCAACATACACAATAAGAGCTATATAAGCACTTCCTTTGGATTTAAAGAAAAGACAAGGATCATGAGCAGATTGCACAAAATTCTGCTTACAAAAAGAAACAGTAAACTTATGATTCCATTATCGTGAGGCTTGCTTAAGGCCATATAAAGACCTCCTCAAACGACAAACTTGATTAGGACCAGCCTTGGTATATCCTTTACAATTCCTCATCAATATACCCATGCAAAAACACATTATTGATATCCAACTGATGTAAAAGCCATCCTTTTGCAGCAGCAATAGCTATAAAAATTCTCACAGTAACCATTTTAGCAATTGGAGAAAAACTTCATTATAATCCACTCCCTTAATTTGATTATAGCCTTTTGCTACTAACCTAGCCTTATACCTATCAACAGTCCCATCAGGTTTGATTTTAACTTTATAAACCCATTTAGAACCTATAGCCTTCTTACCCTTCGGTAAAACAGTAAGGTCCCAAGTATGATTATTATCAAGGGCTGTCAACTCAACCTCTATAACATTCAACCACTTCAGATTAGTTGTAACTTGCTCAAAAGAACTAGGTTCTTCAATATTAGACACATTTGCTAAAAAGAATGATAATCTGATGTAAGATGTGAAGAAAGTACAAATAGATATGTAATAGGTGTATGAGAAGAATTAAGCACAGTAGGGACAACAAAAGGGGCAATATCAGTAACATATGCATGCGAAACAAAATCATCTAACCAATAAAGGGTAAAACATTTGGATTAGGCAAAGTAACTGATTCTGGATCCGAGGACATGGACTGAAAAGGAAATACATTTTCATAGAAAACAACATCTCTAGATATGAAAAGATGATGGCTTTGCAAATCATAAAGTTTGTAGGCCTTTTGCCCTGAAGAATAACCAATGAAAATAGATTTGAAAGCCCTAGGAGCAAATTTGTCTTTATGAGGAAAAGTGTTAGAGGCATAGCACAAACAACCAAAAGTGTCCTCAAAAAATTATAATCGGGTTCCATATGGAAAAGAACAGAATAAGGAGACTTCCATTGTAGAACAGGAGTTGGAAGCCTATTTATGATGTAAGTAGCAGTTAAAATGGAATCTCCCCAAAATTGATTTGGTAAATGGAACTGAAACATAAGAGCTCTATTAGTTTGCAACAAATGCCTATGTTTTCGTTCAACAACCCCATTTTATTGTGTAGTATAAGGAGAGGTTTTCTGGTGTATAATTCCATAGTTGACAAATGTTTCCTTGACAACTATGACTCAAGAACTCTGTCCCATTATCTGTTCTAACAACCTTGATGGTAGCATGAAAATGGTTGCCAACATGTTTAAGAAATTTCTCTAAGAACGTTAAAATTTGACTTTTGTGTTTGAGTAAGTAAGTCCATGTTGTTCTAGAAAAATACTCTAATATAGTGAGGATATAGTGTGTTTCACTAATCGACCCTTACTTATAAGAACCCCAAAGATCCATATGCAACAGTTCAAAATATGCAATTGTACTAACACTGCTCGTAGGAAAAGGAAGTCTGGTTTGTTTTGAAAGATGACATACAACACATGGTTGTTCAGAAAAATCATGTTATTGAAAGAATTTTGCAACTGTTTCAGTACATTGAAAGATGGATGGCCAAATCTTTGCTGCCAAAAAACATCATTAACAACACTATGACATTGTATTGGCTTATTGACACTATTTCCTAAATGTGTGATGTAAGATAAAATGGTATTTTTATGAAAAGAGGATTTATCAAGAACATATAGTCTTGCAATTACCTTCCCAACTGCTAAGACCTCATCAGTCACAAGGTCCTGCAGAACACAAAAGGTTGCATAAAAGGTAAATTTGGTAGGAGATTGGCAAGCTAGTTTGTTCACTGAAAGCAAATTATATTTGAATGAAGGTATAAGCAAAACATATGACAGACTAAGATTATCACAAAGAACAATATTCCCTGTGAAATCTACTATCTTAACTGTGCCATCCGGTAGGTGAACAAGAGTATATCTAGCTAAAGGTTTAGGTTTGTCAAACAAAGCAATATCATGGCATATATGATTGGAAGCACTTGTGTCTATTATCCAAGAACCACATTCAAATGAACTAACTGAACTAAAAGAATGATTGAGAGTGCTACCTGCAAAGTCGTTATAGCGTGCAACGTTGATGACATCTCCTCCCTTGTCCTTCATCTACATCTACTTCCCTTGACTTTGCATAAAACTCATAATGCCTTGTTGAATCATTGTTGCCACATCTTGTTTTCATGCTGGTTCCTTTGTATCCTTTTCCACTGAGTAATCCAAAGGTAAATCACTCATATATCACAAACTCCTTATTCATATCTCCTCCTTTTTTATCCTTTTAACCCTTATGCCAATCAGGATACCCATGAATCTTGAAACAAGTATCTCTAGTGTGTCTCCTCATTTTACAAAAATTGCAATACATATCCTCCTTATTTATCTGTTTCTTGGCATTACCTCTACCAACTCCTTTTCCACTACTGCCACCAGAACTACGCACCAGCATTGCACTGACTGTGTTATCAGCAAAAGAAATGTGCACTTCCTTATGTTTTTTAACCCTAACAACCATCGAGTAAGCCCTGTCCACATGAGGCAAAGGATCCATCACAAGGATCTAACTTCTAATTGCATCATATTCTTCATTGAAACCTGTCAGAAATTGTACCAATCTATCATTATCCCCAAAATCAACCAATTATTTAAGAGAGCCACACGAACATTGTTTTAGGGCTCCGCATGAGCACTGTGGAATGGGAGTCAAATAATTCAATTCATCCCATAATCTTTTTAGTTTAGTAAAATACCTGGAGATAAATAAATCTCCTGGTGAAATCGAGCTGATCTCCCTCTTGAGCTGATACAGTAGCGGCCCATTGCATTCTCCATATCACTGCTCTAGATCTTTCCAGAGATCCTTAGCTGAGCTCGCGTACAAAAAAGACTCGACAATATCCTTGGAGATGGCATTAAGTATCCATGATGTCACCATAAAATCAACCCAACACCATCGATCGTAGTCTGGCGAATCTTCCCCTGGCCTCTCACATTTACCGATGATGAAATCGAGCTTCAATTTCGCGCCCAACACTATTCGCATCGCACGACTCCAAGATAAGTAGTTATTCCCACTTAAAGGAGTCGTAACAAGAACCATTCCTGGATGATCCAAGTTCTGCAGGAACATCGAATTCTCCTCTCCAGCCATGCTTCCAAATGATGACCTTGAACTATTTACGCCGTCAACCATGACTCAATCTCATAGACGTATGGATCTACCCAGAGTGCTCTGATACCATGAAAAATCTATGAACACTAGGGATTTGGTTTTGGTAAAGTGATTCCGTAATCACTTAAGAATAATGCTTATCAATTACAGAAAGAAAAACAAATGGTATATATACCATCAATATCTTTTTATACAAAACGACACCAATTATATACACAAAACACAAAACAGAACACTACAGCAACTCTAGACGATACATCATATGACCACTAGACGATACAACATAAATACAAGTTATTCTATACACATGTATAAAAAAATAATACATGTGGGTATAATATATATATATATATATATATATGTATGTATGTATGCATGTATTTAACTATATATATATTCATTTATTTGTTTTTTTATTTTTTATATAAGTTATTTGAAAACAACTTTTCTACTAATTATGATTAAGGCTGTGCACTATTGATACCTTCCTAGACTCCACATTTTAGTGAGATTTTTATCGAATTATTGTCGTTGTTATTATTATTGTTGCCGTGTAGCTTTAAGTTATACCATATGATATGAATCATCAAGGTTGTTTATACAATGTCACAAACAAATATTTAGAGTATTATAATTATTTTAAAGATATTGTTACGCTAAAATTAGCAAGGATAAAGACTCTTAATATGTAAAGAAATTTTTTAAAATGAATTTAAGATAATTAACAATCGTGTTGTTTTTTAGAGTTTATTGGAAACAACATCTTTATTAATTAAGAGTACATCTGTATACTTATTAATCTCCACAAACTTTGCATCTTACTTATAAAACATGATTTAAAAAATGTTATAAATACTCGATGATTTATCCGATACACATTTGAAGAAAGTAATTATAAATTTCATCGACATCTAAAAAAGAAGAATCAATTGCTTTGCTAGAAAACTAAATATCATACCTAAGCAAAAGACTCGTTTAACCTTTTAGGATGTGCCCAAATTGGAATGTGTTAGAAGTTCAGAATTTACTTTGCATAATAAAACATGATTAATGATTTCAATCAAATCAATAAGCATAACTTGGATTTATTAAATAGTTTATTTCATCATCATCATCACACCCAGTCCGAAGTTCCATAACGAAGCGGGGTCTGAGGAGGTTCGATGGTATGCAGCCTTACCCCTACATAGTAAAGAGGTTGTTTTTTGTATTAAATAGTTTATCTAAAAGATATAATTAATAAATTAATAAATATTTTCAATATTTTATTAATCTAAGTTATGGACATAATATAACAATTTTATGCCTGAACATATTAACATATTATGTGTAACACATTGAGCATACCATATTAAACTTACTTCCTCGTTAAAGCGTGTTAGCAATAGAGATGGCAACGGGTTGACTTATGAGTTAATGTTGCAAAATTTTTTAAAATAAAATTTTAAAATTAAAAGGGTAAAATAACAAATTTTAATTGAGTTCGGGTCTGGATTGCCCAGGCCCAGGTCTCAGGTCCCTGAGACATGAGTCTTTTAAGCAAAATTGTAGCACCCCACTCTCGCAATGACCCGAACCCGATATCGATGGTGATATTCGAGTCAGTGCCCCGCGAAGGTGGCGTGCTAAAGCACTCAATCAGTCAGAAATCAGTATAAATTTTTTTGTCACAAACACAATATGCGAAAATCAACCCTCAAATTGGGCCCACATTCACATTTTCAATCAATGCCATACAATCAATGGAATTTCAATAGCCAATTGGGCCTTTTTTCAAAATACAAAACACTCGAGTCATTTAGAAATACAGATTTATAAAACAGTTGCGGAATAAACAATTCAATACAAATAAAGAAATGTAATGCAGATGCAAACTGATCCTGACCTCTATCCTTCACTTGAATGCGGTAGATATACTCCAGTTTGCCAAATGGGGTATTCTTCTGAGTCTTGAAAAATATTTGCAAATTTTAGGTGAGTTTTGTAAACTCAGTGAGTGACCATCATCGATGGCTCACTCATCACATAACATATACAATTCACATGATTCACATCAGTTCATTAACAATCATAACGAATCACATACACTTAATCAGTCATTTCACATATTACATTCAACACATATTGCATTCAGAAATCATTCATATCATGAATATGCAGTGCATATGAGACTCTCTTTCCATTTGTTATTTTGTTGTGACTGAGTGCCTAAACTGTCCCGTATCCATTGGATACCAGGCTCATTGATAACTGTCCCAGATTGGGCTCATTAAACATTGACCCTAAAGCTTTGAATCACTTTTGAGCTCGGGACTTTTTTCACATGTTGAGCTTGTAGTTCTAATCGGTGGCAACTCTGGTCACAACTGCCATTATGTTTCATGCATTCATGCAATGGAATGCATCACTTACAATTACATAACACATTCAAACACTTTCATATATCATCAGATCTTAGTCCGGCATTCCACATTGAAGTGAAAAATTCACAATTTCATTTATGTACAAATACAAATACACATTCCTAACACGTTTAACAATCATTTTCACATACAATTTGCACTTCAATATCTCATTCATATATCACGGTCATCGGACATTCATTGTCCGGAATTCAACAATCAAGTCACACAATAATTCAGTAGTCAAGGAATACAAAATTCAAATAAAAAACAATAAAATGAGACCATCTCGGTCTACTCACAGTACGCTCCATATTAGCATTTGCTTCCAAATTTTGGAACGCCTGAATGCTGACACTTGACCTACACAACCTATTTATGCAAGACACACATGGCACATTCATCAATAATTGTACACATATAAGCATTCATTTATTCACAATTAAATAAATGGACTATGTACAATGCATGCTCAATAACAATCCCGGGTATATATTCTAAATCACATATTATGCTCATTCTCATTTCATAATTCATGTGTGTTCAATTGAATTTAGACTTACACTTCATTTGTACATGATCATTCTAAATGCTCCTTTCAATCTTTACTCTTTTTATAAGTCTAACTTATTCATAAGCTTATACTTCAAGAACACTTGGTTACTCTATCTCATAACTCAATTTCTTGTCATCTCTTTTCTAACCTCAAGTGATCTCATAATATCCAAGTCCCATTCATGGTTTAGCACTTCAAACATGTATACACCCTTAGGTAGGATTCTCTTGGTTTCCTAAAACAAACCAAATCTCTTTCAATAAGAATCCACTTAAAAATCTCACAATGTAAAATCACTAAAATTGATTCTAGAACATTTAAACCTAAGCATTTTTTAAACTTCACAAACTAGAATCCTTCCAAAAATCCAAAAGATTCAAATGATCTTACCTTGGTTCTTCACCAAATGAAGCGATCTTTAGCTCAAATGGAAGCTCTTTTCTTTCTCTTACTTTTTCTCTTCTTGAACAACTTCAAAATCTCTCTTGAAGGCTAAGGAAATTAAAACCCTAGTTTGTTTTCTCTTCTTTCTCTCTTTCTTTCTTTTTCATGTTTTCTCTCTCTTATCTTTTTTCTCATCCACACATTTTGCTTCTCTAGAATCTTCTCATTCACGTTTTCTCCTTTATTTTAAGCAAGACAACACATTTTCTTCCAATTATGCCCTTAATGATTGAGAATTGTCCCATTTGTCCTTCCATTTATGCCTTATGTCGATTATTCTTAAGTGTCTTGCCAACAGTACCCTTGAACATTCTAACATAACATTTTCTTCCAGAAAAATGTCCCCCATTTTCTTGAGTTTCTAATGCCACCAAAATTATTCCATTTGGTTCAGCGATTCAAAAGATATACTTCAAACATTTTTGGACTGCTCTTGTCCAAAACAGTGCACTATGAACAACTTCCATATGAAATTTAAACATTTTAGAGACTGAATTGGATTCTAAGTTCTTCATACCATCTATAGCTCCATGTCTCTAGTTTGGAACAAATAAAAAATCATCTCATTTGGACCTCTACTGATCCAGAAAACATCAAAATACTGAAGTATGTTTAGTGAGAAAACACCAGTTCATATTGCTTAAGAGCACACTCACTATACCCGTCCCACTCTTTTCACTCAACCTTTTTTCACTTTAGTTCAGACGGCTAAGATTCTTGGTATAAATGTATAGCAATGTCTTACAAATCCAATGGTTTGAGAATCAAGTCATTTGGAGTTTTAGAGAAGAAGTTATGCCCAAAATAATCCAACATGTTCATATCTTTACTCATATTGTACATGCCTTGGCGCAATTACTATAACTCTCACTACAGGTGTTAGATTGACTTCGTTTTTGGACTATTGGAAAGACGACTTCTAGATCTACAACTTTCATGAAGACCTCAAAGGCCAATTCTATCGTCTGGCTTCTGTATCATCTCACTTTTGCATCGTCTCACTTTCCTTTCGTCTTAGTTCTATCGTCTCATTTCCATCGTCTCACTTTCTATCGTCTCACTTCCATCGTCTCACTTTCTATCGTCTCACTTTCTTCTCCAGAAAGTCTCCACTTATAAGGATCATAACTTTTGACTCCAATGTTTAAAATTTTCATACTATATACCGTTGAAAAGATAAAAGAAAGATCTACAACTTTCCTGAAGGAACTTTTGCTAAAATCTATTTATATCAATCCCAAAGTTGCCCCTAAATTCTGAAGATGAATCTTCTATTCATACACCAACGTACTATACTCAATTCTTAACTTCATGACGAATTTTGAGATTCTTAAAGACAGAATTGAATTTTGATGTCTTCATATGAAATGTAGCCATACGTTTCTAGTTTAATCCAAATTAAGAATCATCTCGTTTGGATAACTAGAGAAAACGTTATGGCTAACAGACCGAAGCACGCTCATGGAACATTTTCCAGATCACTACCAATTAGGTTTCTACATCTTTCCTTCTTACAACTCATACCAAGATCACTCTTTCTACTCCTTCTACTCCTTATTTTCAATAAGATCACATTTAAAATCAATTATACCCGGAAGTTGTCAATGAATGCATATACTACTTTTTATGTGCAAACATTTAATATTTATGTGCATATATGCTAACATTATGCATGAGCAAGAAAAACGTATTTCCTAATCTCTCTTTGAACTCCCATGTACTGAAATTTTGGGTCTTAACCCTCAATATGGGGACGGGATGTTACATTTGTCCCCCCTTAATAAATTTCTTCCTCGAAATTTTCATCCAATTGATCAATACGGTAGAAGTGATAATTCCTCATATGTTCCTCCATTTCCCATATACTTCATCACTCAAATACTCTCTTTCCAATGACCACAGCTGATAACTCAGTATGTCCTTCAATCACTGATTCAGCTATTACACTATCTTAACTATTTCATCGGTATAATATAGATTACCCATCAACTTTTACTTCGTATACTGTCAATTTATCTCTGTCAATCATGACATTATTTCAGAACCTATTCACATATCACATTGTGTGACTCTAAGGCCTTTTTACCAGTAACACTAACTCATCAAATTTTTCATACATACCAATTCATATAGCTTACTTTATCCTTTCTCCAACTCGTACTCATAAAAACACTTCATCTCTCATTTGACAATTCACTTCTCTTCCGTGTTAATACATTCAGCTCTTAAGTCCATGATTGAGCCCGAGTTTATCATATTAATTGGCTGCATTTTCATAACTTTTAATGTACTTTTTGACTCTTAATTTGTGATTTTGTGTTTAAATTAGTCCCTTGCGGTGAGTTTATGTTTTATGCAATTTGTTAGTAAAATTGTGCAAATTGACATTAATTGCAT
>JANZLH020000078.1:356910-381641 GCA_026770325.2 Erythroxylum fimbriatum
TAATCAAAATTAATAATTACAAAATTAAAGTGTTCAATCTATTACATAACGATTGGGTCATGGGCATAATTCCAACAGTACTTGATCTTTAATGAAATGATAATCAATTATAACATGTTTTATATGTGAAGGGAATAAAAGATTGGAACAAATATGAGTTGCTCTGACATTGTCATAATAAATAACTAAAGTGGACAAACTACAAACCCTCAAATAAGTTGAAACAAAACAAATCCATCGTAACTTAGTTGTTATGGTAATGATATAATGACATTCAACTTTAGTTGAGAAGCATGCAATTGTTCATTATTTCTTGGAAGACCATAATATTTCTTGGAAGACCATAATATGGGATTGCCACCAGAATAAGCAATATAAGAATTAGCAAGGTCATCCTTATTACCAACCTGATTAACATTTGAAAATGACATGAAGAGATAAAGATGTGTGATAACACAGGGCAATACTATATAAATATCTTTAGAGAGATGACCTTGTAGAAATGTATTATTCACATTAAGTTGGAAAAGAGACCACCTACGACTAATGATAAGGCTAAGAACCAAACAGATAAGGGTAAATTTAACAACCAGATTGAACGTGTTATGATAATCAACACTAAAATACTAATAGAATCCTTTAGCAACTAGTTGTGCTTTGTACCTATCAATAGAGCCATCATGTAAATGTTTTATTCTACACATCCATTTACAACCAATATGATTTTGTGTTGAATTAGGTGAAAAAAATTCCCATATTCCATTTTATACAAGAGCATCATACTCCTTGGGCATAGCTTGAAGCTATTTTAAATCTTTCAGGTCCTAGTTTATTATGTGCAACTTAGATGGATGATTAGTTTTGTTATGGGTATAACCTCTTTCTATGGAAGTATATTTATAATTTCACTAAATCTAGACTCCAAAAGTGTTAGCTATCTTCATTGATCAAAAGGAATAAAATTGTGGGTGATCGTGTGCAGTACAAAATCTGATCCTTTTGAGATTTAAAGATAAATTTGAGAGACATGAATTGCATGGAACATAAGCACATGATGACAGAAGAGTTTTAGAATCCAAATAGCTTTCACTAATTATAATTTTATTAAAATTTTATTTCTAGAATTTGATTAAGAGTAATGGTATATGTGTATATATAGATCAATTTGTACTTAATTATAGAGGTAGTAGAAGTCATTTAAGATAACTTTAGAGAGAAGTTTTTGACAGATTAAATGCAGTTATCTTGTGAGGTTTTCTTAAGTGAGAGAGTTCAAAACCATTATTATTTGTATCTTACTATTTGATTTAGTGAATTTTATTTTTGGTTTGTCCTATAGTTTTTACCTCTACATTTAAGGGTTTTCCACATTAAAGTTATGTGTTCACAATTTTTCAATCATCTTTATTATATGAGTATTTTTTATTGGTTAAGTGATTCAGAGATCTTGTGAGTATTTTTGCTTAGAGTCTCAACAAGTGATATTAAAGCCTCAGGTATGGAGAGTGGCAATAGCTCTGTGATGAAGTTGACGTCGACCAACTACTCGATATAAAGACCAATGATGGAAGATATCGTGTATTGCTAAGATCTCTATGATCCAATTGATGTAGACAAAAGCGTAAAAGACGATGTCTCACCTTAACCAAAGAAGATGACAGATAAAGAGTAGGAGAAGATGAAGCAAAGACCTCAGGATCTATTAGATAGTCGATTTATATCAGTATCTTCAATCAGATATCCAAAATGATGGATTCTTTCAAGTTGTAGAAGAAGCTGGAGGGTCTTTATGAGAGAAATACACTACAAGGCCTCTTTGATTAAAAGGCTTGTAAACCTAAAGTTGAAAGCAGGAAAATTGGTGTCGGAGCATCTCAATGATTTTTAAGACATTATCAACAAGTTGACCATTATGAAGATTGCCCTTAATGATGAATTACAAGCATTGTTCTTGTTTTGTTTTTTGTCAAATAGTTGGGAAACTTTATTTATGACTAACAACAACTCCACTTTGGATGGTGTGTTTTCTTTGGAAGTGATCAAAGAGAACATATCATTGTTGCACTAAATTGGTCACATAAAGAAGTTTTGCTATGAGTGAAAGAGAGACTAGAAAAAGCAAGTCAACCTGAAGGATAAAGATGACAACAACAATGTAGCAACGATATCAAGCACAGATGATAAAGTGTCGTTGATTTGTATGACTAGTGAGTGTCTCCATATTAGTCACTCAAATTCAAAGTGACTAGTTAGTACAAGGGCATCTTATCATTATATTCCAAGGAGAGACTACTTCACTAACCATAGGAGTGATGATTTTAGAAGCGTGAAGATAGGCGATCAAAGCTTCTAGCATTTTCAACATAAAAGACATTCAAGTTCAAATTGACGTGTGCATATTAACTTTAAGAGGTGTATGACACATTCTAGACTTTCGTCTCAATTTGTTATATGTAAATATGCTTGACTAAGAGGGACACCATCACACATTTGGTAATGGAAAATGGGAGCTATTTAAAGGAGCATTGACAATTGCTTGTGGTGAGTTATGTTGTAGTTTGTACAAGACAAAATTGAAGGTGTGTGTTGGACAATTATAAGTCTTTCAAGAACACACTTCACCATATTTATGGCACTAGAGATTGGTACACATTAGTGAGAAGGGGACAAGTTGCTAGTTGGAAAATCACTTAACTCCTCAAACACTATGATTTCTCTTAACCCTTGTAATCATTGTGTGGCTAAAAAGTAGCATCGAGTGTCTTTCCATAAGAAGACCATAAGAAGAAGGATGAAGTTGGAGTTGTTGCACTCTGACTGTCTGGTCCTATATAGGTAGAGTGCTTAGGTGATAACAGGTACTTTGTTACATTTATTGATGATGTTGCACGCAAGATTTAGGTCTTTATGCTGAAAATAAAAAATCCAGGTGTTAGGAACCTTTCAGAGATTTTATGTCATGATGAAAAGGGAGACAGAGAGAAAACTGAAGTGTCTCTCAATCGACAATTAAGGCAAGTACACCTCCGACGAATTTGAGGATTATTATACAATACATGACATAAAACAAAATATGGAATTTGATACCCTATAATAATAGTGTTACTGAGAGGATAAAAAAACATTATGGAGAAAGTTCAGTGTATGCTCTAAATGTCAAATCTATAGAAGTCCTTTTAGTGTGGGCAATCAAAACTATAGTGTACGTGATCAACAAAGATCCTGCAGTCCCTTTAAATCTTAATATTCCTAAAAGAGTATAAAAAGGGAAAGATCTGACATATACGTATCTAAGAGTGTATGGATATAAAGTCCTCAAGCATGTGTCAAACGAGTAGAGATGGAATCTAGATTTGAAGACTACTCCTTGTGTGTTTGTTGGATATGGTGATGAGGAAGCTCTACTACCCCAAAAAAGTGGAAGGTTTAGGGATATAGTCTTTTATGAGAGTGAGATGAGTGCAAATTGCATTAAAAAAGATAAAACTACTTCAACAGTTTATCATTTAGTACTGTAGATTCTACCACCGTTTCTGTTGATCAGCTTATAGGTGAAGGAAGTGAAGGACATGAGCTAGCACATGATTTTAATGATCAGGTGCAACCTGATGGAGATGAGTCGCATGAGACATATCATTTGGATGATATATAAGAGGTTCATGAGCATCATAAGCAGGGGGAGCAATTTACTCAAGTGTTGGAAAGTGTCTAACTTCAAAGGTTAACTAAGAAGAAGAAGCCTTCGATAAGATACCCTATTTCAAAATATCTCCTAGTCACTACTGAAAGGGAGCCTGAGAAATTCCAAAAAGTGCAATCATTCAAAGATAAAGACTTTTGGCTCATATCAATGCAAGAGCAGATGAGTTCTTTAGAGAAAAACACAGACAAGAATAGTGCCGACATATTAAAGAAGGTGGTTGTCAGGAGTAAGCTTGAGATTTGTAATAAGCTTGCTAGATGTCTTTTAAGTGATTGATGAGGTGGTTGATTTTTTTATTTGAAATGGGTTAGAGGGGGGATTATTATGGGTCCATCCCCATTCTATGAACATTTATTTGTTTAATTTCACTAAATTTGAACTCAAGAAGTATTAACTGTCTTCATAAATCAAAAGGAATGAAGTTGTGGGTGCGTGTGTGTAGTATACAATCTTTAGTTGTCTTTACGAATCAAAAGGAATGGAGTTGTGGGTGACCATGTGCAATATAACATCTTATCCTATGAGATTTAAAGATAAATTTGAGAGACATTAGATATACGGGACAGAAATACATGATGATAAAAGAGTTTTAAAGTCCAATAACTTTCATCAGCTATAATTTTATTAAAGTTTAATTTCTATAATTTTTTTAGGAGTAATATTGGTATATCTCTCTCTATATATATATATATGTGTGTGTGTGGGTCTATCAATTTATACTCAATTTTAGAGGTTATTAGCAAAAGTTTTTTTAAAGAACTTTAGAGAGGAGTTTTTGAGAGATTTGTTGTAGTTATCTTATGAGGTGTTCTTGAATGAAAGAGTTCAAATCTTTCATCATTTATAACTTGCTATTTGATTGAGTAAATTTTACTATCAATTTGTCTCATAGTTTTGCCTTTACACTTGAGAGTTTTCTATGTTAAAATCCTGTGTTCGTAATTTTTCAGTTATCTTGTGTGGGTAGTTTGTTATTGGTTGAGTGATCGTAGAGATCTTGTGAGCATTATTGCTTAAAGCTCCAACAAGTTTTTAGATGGGTTTATGGATATGGTTTTTAGAATAAGTGGTTATGGTATATGCATTAGTGGGTGGTAAAGGTAGGGGATTTGGAAATAGTGGTAAAGAAGGAGAGGATGGGTGACATAGACATTTAGTGGTGTCATATAATTGTTGTGGCTAATCAGATAATGGGGTTTCAATTATGGGATGGGAAGCTTCTTATAATGAACAATTGATTGAGGATGTGGGATAATTGATTATAAATAAGCAATAAGAAGGATCCGAACATTAAAGACTTATTAAGTGGCGCAACTGTAGTGGGAAGAAATGACGCAAGTAGAAACTAACTGGAAAGTGTTTCTAAATTTAGACGACTAAGATGAATTTGAATATATTTAAATGGAAAGACAAATTCTATAAATTTAACATTATGAGATGTGCAAATTTTGGAAGTGGAAGGACTAAGACAAACGTATGGAATTTAGATCAGTATATACCCAACAAACACAGAAGGGAGGGACCTACACTCAAGTTTATAACTAAAATAGGGACGAAGTCATAGGTAGTATAAACAACTAAAGATACAAAGCTTTTTGTAGCTTGGTGGAGATGGATGGTGAGATAGATTTAAGTACAAAGGAGTGGCTATTGAAGATGAGATGAGTGACACATCCATAGTGTGAAAATTTGACACAGGAAGAACCAATTGAAAAATGTTTCTAAATTTTGATGAACAAAATGAGTTTGAACATATTTGAATGGAAAAATAGATTCCACAAATTTTACATGACGAAATGTATAGATTTGAAAAGTGGAAGGATCATAGAGAGATATGTACTTTAGGTCCATGAGTACCCATCGAACATATATGGGAAGAATCAAGATTTTAGTTTGTAAATAGAATAGAGATGAATCCATGGATAGCATAAACAATCAAAGATACACAACTTTTTGTAGTTTCGAAGAGAATGAAAAAGGGACACATAAGAAGAGAAAAGAGAAAGTGTCAGTGTGGGCATGTTACTAATGAGATAGACAATAATTACAAAGGCATAGTTCTAGTATATGAATGAAATTAAGGTATAAATGAGTATAGAATGTTTTCAAAAATATGTCATATTGGCATTTTAAGATACCATTGTGTTCAGGCACATATTGAGGAGAGGTAAGATGAGAAACGCTATAGAGAGATATAAAGTAATCTAATTCTTGTAATTCTGTACCATTATCAAAGTAAAGAGTAATAATAAAGTGTTTGAAGTAATTTTTTATTAGTGCTTTTAACCAAAGAAAACTATTATAAACATGAAATTTCTTCTTTAAAGTGCAATACCATTCATAATATATAAAATGATTAACAAAAATTATATAACGCTTAAAATCATCAGTACAATATAGTAAATAAAGAGGTTCAAACATTATAAAACATATTTTATAAAAGGTGAGATGAAATAATTGTACATATGAAAAAGGGAAGTTTGTGACTTTAAGCACTTAAACATCCATTACAATAAGGTTTTATGACATAGAATAAGGTAAAGAAAATATGGACATGATATGTTGAAGAATAGGAGAGAATAGATGATCTAACCTAGAGTTTCATTCAGATGAAGTGGTTTTGATGTTGGAAAAGGCAAGGAGTAATAACACAATTTTGAAAAGGAGGTTGTCCGTGTTAATGTTACGACATATTCCCATACTGAAGAAATATAAAGAAGACTCCTTCACTTATGTTAGATATCCCAATATTGTCTTTCCTTAAGACAAAATTCTCATATATCCTTTTATAATATTTTACTTGTATTATTTCCTGAAAATAATAAAATATTAATTTAGTAATGTTCGAGAAAGTAGGCATAATTGATCGAATCTCGTTAAATTATGGTGTTCTTTATTTGTCTATTTAATAGTTATTGGCGAGTATAGTTGTAGTGAATTATTGTGCTATTAAATTACATGTCTATGAAAATTATGTCTAGAAAGTTGAGTTTTAAGTGGGACCGTTTGTGACCCTTCCAATCTTTTATGGGAATTTACCTAGTGTGATTTTTCAGTATAATCGTTCACATTCTATTCACTAAGGCAATAGTACTCAAGGTAAATTTGTTATTATTGATGGAAATTAACCAGAATCTTCACAATAGTCACTCATAAACGTCATCTTTAGTTTTGCTTATTAAAAGAATTGCCCTCGTGCTTAGATCCTTCACGTGAAAACTTCAATAAAAACCTGATTAGTGTTGCAAAATTAATAAACAAAAATAAGGTACTTTTTCATGTTAGGCACAAAGAGGATATTGTATAAATTAAAAGTGCAAGTACAAGAGCAGTAATGTGAAGACCTGAACCATATCGGATCATAACATCATCACAACCTATATAAGAAGCACAATATATGTGCATGTAGATGATACAGAAAAAATAGTAAGTGAAGCTTGTAAATGTATTGTCGATGGAGCGATAAGGATTGGGTAAGTACAAGTTAAAAAATAGAACATCACTTGCCAGTGTTGTTGGTTTATGCCCTTGTAACCAAATTTTGGTTGTATATTTAGTTGTATAATTTTTTTTATTCAATAAAAGGCATTCTTCATCTTTGTGTATTTGTTAAATTTTGAATTATTAATTATAAAGATAAATCCCTGGAATAATTGTTATTCAATTAGAAATTATAATGTGATTATAATTATGAGATTCGAATTGCATTTTGAATTATTCCTAAAATATTCCTAGTCATAATTTCATCAAAACGGGGTATTAATGAAATGATTAGACTAGCACATATTTGTTTCTTTCTTATGAATAAAGTAATCGATCTTATAAATTAAAGTGTGGAGACACTTAAACAAACATGTGGGTGCTTATTAGAGAATAAGTTCACTGAACTGACCCAATCATGAGAATTCCGAATGGAACATTACTTGTGTGTTTGTGGATTATCTCATTATGATGGCTGTATAATTGATCCTTAGACTTGAGATTATCAAAGTTATCTCATGTAAGAATTACTATGTTTTGATGCTACTTATGTTCTATTCTTGGAGTAGTTAAATTCGGTAGTTATTGGATATAGTATGAACTATGTGGAGATAGTTGAGTAAATCAATAAAGAATTCGTTGTCCTAAAGTAATTAGGAGAATGTTCTGCTGTTCATGATTAATAATGATTTTGGGAATCTCTGGTCAGAGTAAATTGAAATATGAAAAAGTTGTTTTCAAATATCAATTATAAATCATTTACTAATTAGCAGGAACGAACATGATTGGATTATTTAGAGTAGACATGAATTTCATGCTCTAATTCCAGTTAGAACATTAGATGACGAAAGGATTAATTTATGCATTATAACCATGCATAGACAGGTTAAGTCAAACCACTTTGACATTCCTAATATTTGGGTAGTCATGACATGTTGCTAGACTTCAATCATGATCTATGATTATAAATTGTTTAATTATGAAATTAAAGATAAATTAAAAGGAGTTTTAATTTATATGATTCTAATTATGAATTATAGTTATAATTTATAATCATTGCCAACATATTAGGAACCAA
Organism: Erythroxylum fimbriatum; assembly: GCA_026770325.2. NCBI lineage: Eukaryota > Viridiplantae > Streptophyta > Magnoliopsida > Malpighiales > Erythroxylaceae > Erythroxylum > Erythroxylum fimbriatum. The sequence continues at coordinate 365,172 of JANZLH020000078.1, forward strand.
ATGGGTCACACATAAAAGGTCTTTAAAGGAGAAAATGAAATTGTTAAGTCAAAATTGACTTTACGAGTTGAATAATTTTGATGACAAACAAAGAAGCAGATAATCCATACGATCTGCTTCTTTTTGCAATTTACAGAAGGTTGCATTTTTTGGGAGATGTATGGATGCGAAGTTAATCCATACGATCATTTATAGTAATTAATTAGTTTGATTGTATTTAATTAATTGCAATAATTTTATTAAATCTTTTAAGTAATTGCATGTTCATAGATATAATTATGTTGATAATATCAACTTTTTTTATTCTAATATAAATATCTTTTAATACTTCTTGAATAAGTTTTTATTGATGAACACAAACTCTTTTATAAAACATAATTGATCATCAATTGTTTCTAAGTAATATTATCATTTCATATCTCACTATTAATACCACAAAATTATATATAAAATACTTACAAATTAACGTTTATGAGAAAATATTTAGACAAGAAGGTTAAATAAATTAATGAATATAATGTCAAATGTTTAAACAAAATGATTTTTTGTAATTCATGTAAATATAGAAAAAGTAAGAATGAATAATAAAAATATTTAACTACCAATGAATATTAAAAAAATAATAATATTTAATCACATATAATAATTTTTTAATCACATATTTTAAATAAAACATCACATTTTTCTCACATATTGTAATTGTAAAATTAAACTATTTTTATTCATTATACACAATTTATTAAGCACATAGTAAAGTTCAATTTTTTTAATAATAGAATAATAGAAACCCACAATACTTTTTTTAGTGCATATAATATTTTATAAAATTACGTAATTTTTAGTATACATAATATTTATAAATTACGTACTTAAAAATTATAATCAAGTTTAATGTAAATAACAACTCGAAAATCTATACTTGAAAATTAGTAGAAAGACGACTCCAAATAACTTGAATTACGCCTTAAAAAACCAAAATCCAACTGTTGCTCATGAAACCTTATCCTGTGCTCTGCTCTCTCCGTCCCGACAACTGCCATCTTAGATTATTGGATAAGGTCGAAGTCCAAAGTCGTTTAACGGTTAATATAAGAACTTGGCACTAAAAGTCCCCAACTTTACGTACAAAATATTTTTCAGTGGTTCATTTTCAAAGTCAGTGGACAAAAGATCTATTCGAAAAGACGTATATGCTGTATAATTAATTAATTATAGCAGAAAATATCTTTACAAGTTTACTAGAACAGTCTTCACACCCGTTCCCACTCTGTAATTACAGACTTTGTCTAGATTGTGCATACGAGCGAGACCCCGAATCAGCTCTTGCAGCCCTTGACCATGGCAGAGGAGGTTAGCAACAAACAGGTGATTCTCAAGAATTACGTAATTGGGTACCCAAAAGAGTCAGACTTCCAAATTATTACTGGCTCTATTAAACTGAAGATCCCAGAAGGTACCAAAGATGCAGTCTTGGTTAAAAATCTTTACTTGTCGTGTGATCCTTATATGCGTTTTCGAATGACCAAGGTTGATGGTCCTACCCTTATGGATCATTTTGAGCCTGGAAAGGTTAGTTTAATCAATACCCTTTTGTCTCTGATTGCCTATCTTGTGTTTCTAGTAGGAGTTTTATATTCCATTTGTTGTTTTATGCCTTTCTTATGGATCCTTTCTTTTTGGAACTTGAACTTTTTTTTTGGGTTGTTTTTGGGAGGTTAGAGTCCTTCTTAGAGATACCTAAGCTCTATCCAGTAAGTTGGAATATTACATCGTTTAAATGGATTGGACTTCGATTTTAAATTATGACAGCCATTCAGAAAGCGCTCAACATTTTCGATAAAAATCGATGTTTGGAAGCGATGGAAAAGTTTTTCTTTTGTTTAATACTTTCAAATGGTAATGTGCTACTAATGATCATGCGTTTTGAGGAGCCCAACAGTAATTTTTTATGGTCTGATATTTTTATTCTGCAGGTTGTAAATGGATATGGCGTGGTTAAAGTTTTGGATTCTACACATCCAGCCTACAAGAAAGGTGACTTGGCCTGGGGCTTTACAGGGTGGGAAGAGTACAGTCTCAATGTATCACCACCACTCCTGATCAAGATTGTAGATACTGATGTGCCTCTTTCATACTACACTGGAATCTTAGGTCTGCTTTCTTTTTCTTTTGTTATGAACTCAGCACTTTAGAGTTACTCTTATCTGCTTCTTATTGTTGTTTATTCCTGCTCAATGTTAGGTATGACTGGTGTAACTGCTTATGCTGGTTTCCATGAGGTGTGCTCCCCTAAGAAAGGTGAATACGTATATGTATCTGCAGCATCAGGGGCTGTTGGTCAGCTTGTTGGGCAATTTGCAAAATTAATGGGTTGCTACGTCGTTGGAAGTGCTGGCTCTAAGGAAAAGGTCTGCTAGTTTCTCAACAGAATATGCGAGTTCGATTACCGCTTTGAATGCAAGTTCTGATATTTGTCTTTTTGGTACTCTTTATTGAATGAAAAGGTTGACATACTAAAGAACAAGCTTGGGTATGATGAGGCCTTCAATTACAAGGAAGAGCCAGACTTAGATGCTGCCCTTAAAAGGTAGTTTTAATACGAGTATGAAGCATGGTAAGAATATTCTGGTATTTTTTGTAGAACTAACTCATTGTTTGCCAATCCTTGAGCGACAAAAGACTACTTTCTAACCTGTTCTGCATAAACAAGATGCTTCAGCAGTTTTATTGTTGAGAAGCTGGGTAAAAGGCTAGGGACCTGAACTTATGTTTTTATCGTGAAGAATAAGATCTGAAATTCACAATGCTATACCCTTCAGATCGTTCATTGTTTGTATTTGGCAGATACTTTCCTGAGGGCATCGATATTAACTTTGAAAATGTCGGGGGAAAGATGCTGGATGCAGTGCTGCTGAACATGAGAGAGAATGGTCGTATTGCAGTGTGTGGGATGATTTCACAATACAACCTTGAGAAGCCTGAAGGTGTGCACAACTTGAGTGTTCTTATAGCCAAAAGGGTGCTCATGAAAGGGTTTGTGGCCCATGATTTTTATCACAAATATCCAGAGTACCTGCAGATGGTATTACCTTACATCAAACAAGAAAAGATTGTGTATGTTGAGGACGTTTCTCAAGGCATTGAGACTGCTCCAGCATCTCTAATTGGTGTATTCACTGGCCTAAATCTTGGCAAAAAGCTTGTAGTTGTTGCTCCTCACTGATAAGCTTGTTTGTACTCCCCTGAAATCAGTATGTTTTCAATAATCTCTTATTACTGTGTATGATGGATTTCCTTCTTTCAACTTTATATCCTAATTCTGAAAATAAAAAAACTTTCTATCTCCTAATTGGTATGTCGGCAAGAAAATGTTAGATCCTGTCGTTGAAGTAGCTTTATATCTTTTTGTTCACCGAACTAGGTCCGTTTAATTTCTAAAAGATGATACACAGACAAAGCTGTCACCCAGATTTAACTTTATATAAAGGTGAGTGACTAAAAAGTAATGGACTCACCTGACTTTACTCCAATCAACCAAAAATTGAAGGGATCGCAGATAAAAGAATCAATCATCCAACCCAGATCTTGCTTTAAGAGAAGTAAATGCGGAGGGCCTTTTTTTTTGGTGACGGTGTGACTTAATGCATATTATATAATTTCTGACCAAGTCTCACCACATCTCTGAAGCCATCACTTATCTCAAACCTCACTAGTGCCGCACCTACCTCTCTTTCTCAAGGGTTCCCTCTAATAATGGAATAGTGGACCCTATACGACCTGCCGTCCTAATCCCTCCTCCTCCTCATCTCCTGCTTATTCTCTAATCTCACAAAGACATAACTCAAATTCCTACATTCACCCTCTTCTTAATTGTCTTTTGAAGCTAAGCTTATTCTTCAATTCATGTTGTACATAAATAGTCTATTACTCAGCAAGCATAAAAACATAAAGGAAAAGAGAGAGAGAAGGGCAGTTTAACGAAGGATTGAGAAAAAACGGTGACGTGTGACAAGTAGCTAATATAACTGTTTTATACTATTAACGGCTTTTTCGCTCCTCTTTCTCTCCGCGTCTCTCTTGCTTCCCTCACAAAACGCAACAAAAAAGTCTCCATTAGCTCTCGCGATCTCTCTCTTTAGTCGGTCTCATTCTCACCGATTTGATCGGATCTCTCACGGCTTTTATCAGCCTCCTTTGTTCCACGCACCTCAACTGCCGGAAGTCGAGAGCTCGCGTTCTCTCGAATCCGATCATTCACTCATATTCCTTCCTTATGTACTGCAGCTTCAGCTTCCCCTGTGAAGAAATATCGCGGACACATGGAAGGCATTGCGAAGCAGCTAAAGCGAGGGATCTCCCGGCAGTTCTCCACGGGTTCCTTCCGCAGGAGCTTCAGCCGCCAACTCTCACGGAACCTCTCCCTCGATCCTCGCCGGAACAACTTGCGCTTCAGCTTCGGCCGTCAGTCCTCGCTTGATCCGATCCGCCGAAGCCCCAGCGTCGCCGAAGACCAGCTCACGGTGCCCGAGAATCTGGACTCTACGATGCACCTGCTGTTCCTCGCCTGTCGAGGGGATGTGAGGGGACTGGAGGATTTGTTGAACCAAGGGGTTGATGTCAACAGCATTGATTTGGATGGGAGGACCGCTCTGCATATCGCCGCTTGTGAGGGCCATGTTGAGGTCGTTAAGCTTTTGTTGAGTCGGAAGGCTAATATCGACGCTCGTGATCGCTGGGGCAGTACGGTATTGTCAATTCCTTCATTTCATTTGTCACTTTTTCTCTGCCCAATTTCTTTTAATCAATTTTGGTGTTCATATGTGTACAGGCATGTGCTGATGCCAAATATTATGGAAATGTAGATGTTTACAATATCTTGAAGGCCCGAGGAGCCAAAGCGCCGGTACAAATTTCGAATTTTTTTATTCCTTCAAGCAGAAGTTGTTAAATCTTTTTTTTTTTGGTTTTGAATTTTTGTTATGAATATATGAAGATGGATGCTTAAATGTTTTTAATTTGTTGATTTAGAAAACCAGGAAGACCCCAATGAGTGTTGCAAATCCTCGGGAAGTTCCAGAATATGAACTTAATCCGTTAGAGCTTCAGGTTCGGAAGTCTGACGGTATCGCAAAGGCATGCTCTTTACCCTTTCGATTTCTAATTGAATTTGTATCCGATAAAGTTCTTAATTTGATTATGATCTAGGGATGGCAACCAGCTTTTTTTAATCTGTGACGTGGAAACATCTTAGCGGGTGTAGTTACAGCTGGGCTTTTATTATGACCTTTGAGTCACTAAGTGATGTCTTCCTGAACAGGGATCATATCAAGTGGCTAAATGGAATGGGACCAAGGTTTCTGTGAAGATACTCGATAAGGACAGCTATTCAGACGTTGAAAGCATGTATGTGGTTTCTTTAAAATTTCATTTTCAGATTATTTTTTAATCTGTTTTTAAGGGAACACAAACTTGTTATCTTATTCTAACATCAACTATAAGACAAAAAATTAATTTACATGATGTTTCTGCTTTTTAGTAGGCACATTCATATTTGTCCGTTGACATTGCAGTGAAGGACCCTGCATTTCATAATGGTTCATGTCCATGTGCCTCCTGCATTCCAATTCGAGATTATCTTCCTCTTTAGTTGTTATTTTATTATTTTCTTGATGCTTGAAACAATTGTGTGGATTGCCTATGATGATGATGACTATAAGCTTGTAACTCTTGATTGGCTTAAGCAACAATAGCATGTGTCCAACTTATCTTCTTTGTCTTTTTCTCCCATGATGATGATGATGACTATAAGCTTGTAACTCTTGATTGGTTTAAGTAATAATAGCATGTGTCCAACTTATCTTCTTTGTCTTTTTCTCCCATTGATTTGGTTTCCTTTGGCATTAAAAAAAGCGTATATGGCCTTGTAGTGAATGATTGAGTTTATTGACATGTTAGAAGAGGATAGACATGAGTTTCATGCCTTATTCTGTGGCTAGCTTCTTTGTCTTCTTGCTCAGAGTGCAATGCAGTTATTGATTCGTACCTGTACTTGAAAACGTTGATAGTATATTCCCCACATGATCTGTTTTTTTTTTTGGATTAAATTGATAACAGAAATGCTTTCAAACATGAGCTAACCTTACTAGAAAAGGTTCGACATCCTAATGTGGTTCAGTTTGTTGGAGCTGTTACCCAGAATGTACCAATGATGATTGTTGTAGAGTATCATTCCAAAGTAAGCAACACGTCTGCCTCTCTTGATCTCTTTATCATTTTTTTCCTTCTATGAATTAAAAATTTGATCGTAAACATTTTTTTGAATGAACTTTATTTTCTGAGTTTTGCTTGGAATTTCTCTTAAGTGATAAAATGAAATTGTGCACATTACAGATTTGAATTTGGTTTTTAATAGTCCTATACTTGAGTTCGCTAAGTTGTTTTGATGTGAAAATTGTGTTAACACTTGTAACAGTTATTCCATGTCCTGAATTGAATATTTTAATTTTTTATCTGAGAATTTTCTGATATCAGGGTGACCTATCAAGTTATCTTCAAAAGAAAGGGCGGCTGTCACCATCCAAATCTTTGAGATTTGCTCTTGATATTGCAAGGCAAGTGAAACTTCTGAATAACTTCGCTTGCTGTTTGTCTGAGCTAAGTTTTTCTCAGTTTCAATCACAGCCCAATACTTTCCATTGATGTGGAACAGAAACATCAAAACAACAAACAGATAAAAGAATAAGAATAATAATAAGTTTCTTTTGTATTCTTTTAGACTTCTCTAATTATTCTCCACATGTTCTTTTAGTTTTGAACTGTCTTGCTTGATCTCTTGCTATCAGGGGTATGAATTATCTGCACGAATGCAAACCAGATCCAGTCATCCATTGTGACTTAAAGCCAAAGTACGACACCTAAATGAAGAAGTTAATTTCATGTATAGTTGAGAATTATATTTTGGTGTTTTTATCATTAAAATGATAATCTTTAATGATTTAAATTTCGGTAAGGTGCCAGAAATATTTTGCTGGATAGTGGTGGCCAGTTGAAGGTATCTGGATTTGGCTTGATAGGGATGTCACAGATTTCACCTGACAAGGCTAGATTAGTGCCAGGAACTTCCATTTGTCCTTCAAGTAAGTTACTATTTCCGTCCAGTTAGTACCAGAATAATTGTAACCTATAAAATGTTTTATATAACTAGGACATAATTTTGTTTGCCCAATACATAATTATGATTTGTCTGGAATTTATTCTGTTTATTTTATACTTGATACCTTAATTGATCAAATCACATTTTCTTTAGAGAACTAACATTGCTTTGATTCTTGACTTAATTTGAAATAATGATGTCATTTTGTTGGTTTTGTAGATATATATGTGGCACCTGAAATAGTCAAAGATGAAATATTTGATAGATCTGTGGATACATATTCTTTTGGCGTTATTTTGTACGAGGTATCTTTCCTTTTTCTAATATATGATCAGTCTGCATGATCAATAATATTAGGCATGATAAATAAATATTAGAATAGGAACTTGAGCATATTACGTCTTACAAGGCTTAGCAATCCTCGTCCCCTTGAGGTGCCTTTTGAGATCATGGCATCAGAATCATTCGTAATCGGATGTTGGGCCTGTTTAAGATATCCTGTTCTCTTGTGTCACCCACAAATGTCCAGTCCTGCAAACTTTTTCAATTTGAAGTACCTAGTGCTGTCTGATTTAGTTCCACAGTTTTAACTTTCGAGACACCATAGGTAAACCTAGTTTTTTTTTTTCGTAGAGACTGGCTGCATCATCTCGTACGCTAATACTTTTTAGTTGATATAAGTTATACCTTGCTCATATGGCCAAGAGAAGAAAGCTTGCATTTCATGAGGATATTCATCACATCAAATTGTAACACCAATGTGGAAGACTTCTTTTTTCCTTTTTTTTTTCTTTTACAATTTCCATTTCATATCATCCAACCATTTTTTTAACTGTGAGAATTCTAAAATTTGATCATTACGCACTACATTTTGAGATTGTTTTCTTGTTTGGTGTAGATGCTTGAGGGAGTACAGCCATTCCAGCCCAAGTCTCATGAAGAGGTTGTGAGATTGATGTGCTTAGAGAAAAATAGACCCCCATTCAAAGTCAAACTAAGAAGTTATCCACCAGATCTCAGAGAGTAAGTTTTTAAGATCGATAATATATCCGTTTTTTGCTTTATCTAGGAGGACCTATCAGGTTATGGGTTACACAATAATGGGTGATGCTCTCCATCCCCAATCCCTTTCCTTCTAGATGAGAATTTGAAAACAAAACCCTCATTACAGTGATGAGTAAAGTTTATTTTGCATATGTAACCACTCTGGTGAGACATTCGATAATATGTTAGCTAGTGCTGTCCCTGCTTAGCATGTGAGATGTATTAGAATATGATGCTTAAGTAGACAAGGTCTTGATATACCTGCAGGTTGATTGATGAATGCTGGCACCCAGAACCTGTCGGTCGGCCAACCTTCTCAGAGATCATTGTACGATTGGACAGAATAGTTGCAAACTGCTCAAAGCAAGGATGGTGGAAAGATACATTCAAGCTGCCTTGGTATGTTTTCTAACCAGATTTCTTAGAAATAATAGGAAGTTAATGACAGTGTCAAAATTTGTATTGCGGCTTTCATTCTCCTGAAATCTAGTTTTGCGGTTCCTCGTGGTCCAACAACTAAGGAAATGCTTCTTAGGGGAAAACGTAGAATACCCCAAGTGTAAGATGAGTCCTTATGTACTGTTATGCAAAGTTTGAGCAATATAATGGCAAAATTTCACACAGCAGAGAGCAAGTAAAATTATTAGACTACTAACTTCATGCCTGCACTTTTTAATCAAATCAGAGTTGGGACCAGCTGAGTCTTGCAAGTAATATCAAATGGTATAAATAAATAAATAAATATATATATATATATATATATTTATTTATATTTACAGCCTTTTGGATTTAAACCTTAGTAGATAGAACATTAATTTCTTTTTCAGTTACTAATATTATGAGCTTTGCCTTTCTTGTTCCTATTCATTGGTATGGGAACATGTGCAGGTTATGAGAAGAGGCACCGGTTGCCTGGACGAGGGAAGGAAAAGACTAAGCATTGAAATTTACATGAGCTTAGAACTTACTTCGATGCTTCAAGTTTCGCGTACTGAGGAAATGAATAACAAGAAAAGACCTTGGACAGTTAACTGAGAGATCAAATGGAAAATGAGTTATATCCCCATTTGATCTCTCGCTCTAGCTAAAAGAAGTCAGTAAAAGGTTCATTGTATGTGTAATATGTACAAATGCCTTTGTTTTCCATGGATTTTATCTTTTACAAAAACATTTAAGTAAAGATCGAAAATGCGGAAGCACAATGTTGTACTTGTCATCCATTTTGGTGTAAACATCCCGAAATGAAGAATCCTGTTATATATACAGCACTAATACTTATAAGCGGACTAGAAACTTTACGATTAGTTATGATAACATAATTTTCCCTCCTCACTTAAACAGATTAATCTTAACTGTGTTTAAGGTGAAAGACAAAAGGAAATTACTAAAAAAAGTTAAAGATTAGAAAATTATTTTGTTGGGTCAGGACATCTTCGAAAACCAAATTTCTCTCTTTTCTTTCAACCATGCAAGGCAATATAAAATTGTTTTGCTATAGATTTTCAGTCTTAGAACCTATTATTATTAATGAGTAGGGGATGGAAGAAATGTTATTTTTAATCTTAATTCAATCTTCTTAGTTTGATTGTTAATATACATACACGGATTAAGGTAAGTAAAGGGACTAAGATTTGTTTTCTTTTTCCATTTATGATGTTTGACTGTGTTAAACGTTCCAGTTGCAATATCAAGTTTAGAGAGTGAACCAAATGATTTTGGAAAAAAAAAAAAAAGCCTCAAGATGGATGGAGGAAGTCGGTCTGGAAACATAAAAATGGCACATTCCCTTCAATTTTGTTAAGTTGCTTGTTTAATATTTCCTATGGAGTTTCATACCAACTCTTGGAGATACTGTAGTTGCAGAAAAAAACTTATTATTTAATGCTATTGCAGATAAAGCTGTGGACTAGGCAACTATAGATATACGTTTTTAGTTTTCAGGGTGTGTATGTGAGCGGTCAAGCTGCTGACTTTTTGATAGTGATGGGAATGCTTTCAGTTTTGCTATGAATTCCTCAATGTTCTTGTCAGAGCTTCCACCTTCATCTGCTGCCTCTATGGCCAGCTTCTTCCACTTGTCTGAACTCTTTCTGATTTCGCTGCTTCTGTCTCCTTCCATGACTTCCCTTATACAACGTTCTATCTCTTCTTTGGTGACTGTTCCCTTTTCATTTGCCTTCACTCTAACTCCTACTTGCCAAACATCAGTAACATACTTTGCATTAGTGGGTTGGTCTGTCCACACAGGCATGGCTACCATTGGAACCCCCAAGCTCAGTGCCTCCAGTGTTGAATTCCACCCACAGTGAGTTATGAAGCAGCCAACAGAGTCATGAGCCAAAACTTCAAGCTGAGGACTCCATGTCACAACTAGACCCTTGTCTGACGTCTGGTCTGAAAAGTTGGTCGGAAGTTTCTTCAGCTCTGACTCTCTTACCACCCATATGAAGTTGAAGTTGCTTGCTTTCACACCCCAGGCCATTTCTGCCATTTGGTCTTCTCCTAAAGCAGCCATACTACCAAATGATATGTAAACAACTGACTTCGGATCTTTGGAGTCTAGCCACTTCAGGCAAGTGTCGGTACTTGGCTTGAAGAAGCTGACTCCATAGTTTCGATCGCCATCCAAGCGCTTGTCTAAGAACATCGATGGAATTGCTGGTCCTACTGGTTTAATCGGCCATTTGCTAGCCATCCATACCTCTAACTAATAACAGCAAAATGAACAATTAGCTGCATTAAAATCACCTTGAGGGGATCAAAAATGTTCCTAACGTACCATGGCATATCATGTCAACATCATTAATTCTATGGGTTTTGAGATTTACCTCGTGCTCAAGTTCACTAAATGTGTTGCAGAAAATATAAAAAACATCTTGAATATTAGAGAACTGGCTGAGAATCAAGTTGCATATCGCTGGATGAGATGTTCTCTCATAAATTAAAGAAGGCAGATCTTTGAACTCCAATGCTGGCATGGCAGGTAAAGAAACAGCAGTCTCCTCCAATGGAAATTTCAACACCCCTTGAAGATAATGGTAGTACAAAGCATTGACTGCAAAAGGTTGAGTAAAGAAGGGACACCCTGCAATCCCTGAGCTGCGAGCCACATCCAGAACCCAAGCTAGAGCAGAGTCATAAACAACGCACTTAATCGGGTCCGCCGTTCTACTGAATTTGTCAATGAGCTCAGCGAGGCTACGTGGTATATTAGCATTGAAACGCCCAATATATTCATCAATGGTTTCTGATCCGCCATTGTCAACACCATCAAACACGGGTTCAACATCAAAGTTGGTGTAACTTACTTGCCATTGCATGGAATTGAGATACGAAGTAGCGGAGGCCAGAGTGACCCTCACGCCTTTTGAGACTAGTCGTTTGGAGAATTGAAGAAGTGGGTTTATGTGACCCTGAGAAGGGAATGGTAGTACAAGGACATGGCCAGCTTTTGCTTCACTTCCCATTTCCTTTTGTTCTTCAAGCTCTATATTCTTCAGTTGGTATGGAAGGAAGGGCAAATTCTCTTTTATATTTGTATGTGAAGCAACTGTTTCGCTGCTGTCTTGAGACAATGATCATGGAGACTAATTAATAGAGAACGAAAATAATTAGAAATATGCAAATATGGTAACGTGCGGTAAGCGGAATTAATAATGTTGACCAACATAGAAAACAAGAAAAAAAATAATGCTTGTGTAGCTAACTAATAAATGTGAAAAAAAATGACATGCAAGTTTTAAGAAAAATATTTACTTTTTCGTTTGTCTTTCCTAAATATTGTTATTAATCTTATTGGTCACCTAAAATGATTTTTTTATATTAAAAAATGTTTAGATCAGGTTTAAGCTTTTGATATTATTTTTAGATGTAAAATAGATAAAAATCCTTATAGAGTATTTCTAAAATTCAAATTTTTATTTTTATTTATTTTCCATTTATAGGAAAGTTTGTTTTTTTCTTTTAATTTCTTCTTCTTCTTTAGGAGATGACGACTTGATTTCCGAGTCTAGATCTTCTGTCCAATATTATGATGTCTTATTGTGTCCAATAAATCTCAGTCATTTATTTATGTGGGTCCCGCATAAATCCGCGTGAGTTCTGTAAAATAAATGACTGAAATTTTATGAAACAAAATAAAACAGAATAATATTGGACAAATAATTTGGACTCGTGATTTACTTATCATTGTTAGATACGTACAATTCGACTTTTCACACGTCAAGAATGAGCTTCCCAATGAATCTTTTGACAATGGAATGCGTCAATAGATATCAAACTTCGTACTTAATGGTTGGAAAGGATAGTGAATGAACTATACGACGGATTCATCTTTCTTTAATGTATAGTATAGTATCTGCCTTCTTTAATATGTAATAAATGCCAGTGAGAATTTTTTAGTGAAACTGAAACATTTTAGAACTCACCCCACGTCTCTTTTATGTCATGAATCCACTATCCGACACTTTTAAGGCAGTTTTACAAGTCTCATGAATCCACTATTATATGTCATTTTTAGAAGTTTCATATGGAATTCAACCATATCATAAATGCCCATGATACTGTACTTTTTTAATAAAAAGTTTTAGAACTCAGCCTGCATTTCATTAATGTCATGAATCCACCTTTTTCTTATATTAATAAAGCTATTAAAATATATTTTAAGTATATATATTAAAATTAAAATAAAGCGAAAATTCTTAGTGCTTATGGATAAAATATACAAAATACCTATATTTATTAACTAATCAAATAAAACCACTTATTACAAAAAAAATCTAAATTTCAATTTACTAATCTATCGATAATTATGATTATGTTTTAAATCATAAACACTTGTATATTCTTTTAGATATTATCATTTTCTATTTTAAAGTGATTTGAGAAAGAATGACCAATAATATCTTAACAACTTTTAGAATACTTTTTTAATTTCTTAATTTAGTATGATAAATTTAATACCTTAGATATATGTAATTATGATATCTTCAACAAACTTAATATACAACACATACGCTCGCAATCACACCTTAGATATAGGTAATATATGTAATTATGTTTATAGTCATAGCACATCAAATGTCATAATGAAATTTCTATAATAATAAAATTAACTAAATCAAATCATATAAAAATTTAAATCTTCACCTAATCAAATCATATAAAATCAATTTTAATTGGGATTTAAATTTATTTTTAAAAACATTTATTTAGTAAAATAAAATGTATAGAAAATTTCAATTTTTTAATAAATTAAGATACATAAAATTTTAACGAATACCTAGATATCACAAAATTAAGAAATGAACTCATGAAAAATTATATTTACCAAAAAAAAACTCATGAAAAATTATAAAATACTTCATTCAATTTGTCACGAAAATAAAGTAAAATAACATTTTGGTCACTTTCCTATTTATTCTAATAACAAATTTTTATATCAAAATATCACGTAATATGAAATAAAAATTATCAATCATATAATAAAATATTTTTATGTAAAATTTTTTATTAAATAAGTATTAAATAATTAAGATGCTAATTTCGTTTATTATAAATTAAATAAAACTTATTTACTTTAAATCTTGTCAATTTTTGTCTGTTAAGATATGTGCTAAACTATTTTATTAATTATATTTGGGAATTATTTGTGATTGGACAAAGTTGGACATTTTTTAAATTTTACAATGCTAAGTTGTTTATCTTATGTGGGACTCTTATGTTGTGATTAAAATCCTAATAAGGATAGGATTTAATTGAACTTAAATCACTAATATAAGATGTAGTTATTTGGTAATTTTTGAACTCTTATTTGATAGCCAATTTTAGGGATAATGGTTATCTATGGTAGCTGAATTTTTGGATATTTTATTGACTATTTTATAGTTGCATTCTTGCTATGTTTGACGTGATTTTTGGGGCTATATTATTGTCATTTTTGGGTTGAAAAACGACAAGCATATTGTAACTTGGTAGCTGAAATTTTTGGGGTATCTTGGATTATCTTTTGCAGTTGATTTCACGGGGATATCATCTACATTTGGTAGCTGCATTTTTCCTCCGGGTTGAATGATTTTTTGGATTGTCTTTGTTGTTTATTTTTGTGGCAAAAATTTCGAACAGTTTTCATGTATTTTACAGCTTTCTTAGTAGACAATTTCCTAATCTTTCGTTGACAAGCAACTTTGTTAGAGAATTGTTTTCTTATCTCTAAGTGTTTTTTTAATTATGTCCTTAAAGTTTAATTCACTTAAGTTGTTTGATTCTTATTTTCATTATCAAACATTTTTAAGAAAAATTTTCTGTTGAAGTTAGCACCGTACGGTTGTACTATTATGTATGAATTACTTTCACAGGATACGAGGACGAGGGATAGTGTTAAGGGTTAAGTGAGTAAGCTCAATAAAAGCCTTGTATAAGACTATTATTATACTTCGGTGAAAGTGATTAAGCTAAGTGAGGGCTCCGCAGATGTAAACAAGATGTGTCAAACTGCGTTAACAAATTTCGAACGTTGACTTGATTATTTTGCTTTTAATTTTTCTGTTTTCATTTGTGTCAAAAAAATTTACAATTGCTGAATTAGTTGCTTTACATCAAGCAACTACAGATATATTTCAAAGCAACTGCAGCTAAACAAGATATTTTGCGAGAAATAACAGCCTTTTGGATTCTCATTCTCAAATCTATAAACAAATTTAAAAAATGTTTATTTTTCTGAATAAAATTTTAGGTGCGTGTATTGATTTTTAAGTTTTGTGCGATTAGCACACTTAATAATTTAAAGTCACTATTCCTTTAAAATATTGTATATTTAAAATCAATTATATATGTATATAAATATTTATGGATGTTATATATATGTAACGGTCAAGACAAATTAAACTAAATCAACAGTTTATTTTTTCAATTGTAAACCACTGATGTAATGATTTAAACTTGAACACTTTACACTAGTTAGTTTGCACAATTCGGTGGTTTAAGCAATTTGTACTTAGTCTAAGAAATAACTTGTCCTTCCTTACAATTAACACATGTTCCATCATAAGAATATGCATATATTGCTTCTAAAAATGCTAGTAAATGTTGCTTCTATATTTTGAACACTTGACCTTTCTGATCTTGGACATTATTGGATTCACTCTTCGAATAATTTTTTATAAAGTTTTTAGTCGGCTAATAAGTATTCTTGCTCTATATATTACAGGATTCTTTATTTCAGTACAGTTCCGTTCCAGAGCCCAATCCGGTACCAAGTCCAGTACGACATTCGTAACATTGATTTCAGGGAATGTTCGCACCAAAATAGATGACAAGTGGAATAATAAGTACAACATTTTGCTTCCTCATTTTCGATCTTTTCTTTAATGTTTTTGTAAAAGATAAAATCCATTGGAAAACAAAGGTATTTGTACATATTACACATACAATGGATCTTTTTTTAGCTCATTTTGCCTTTGATCTCTTAGTTAACTTTCCAAGTCTTTTCTTGTTATTCGTTTCCTCAGTACGCGTAACTTGAAGCATCGAAGTAAGGTCTAAGCTCATGTAATTTTCACTGCTTAGTCTTTTCCTTCCCCGTCCAGGCAACGGGTGCCTCTTCTCATAACCTGCACAGGCCCATGCCAATGAGTGCGAACAAGAAAGGCAAACCTCACAATATTAGTAACTCAAAAAGAAATTAATGTTCTATCTACCGAGGTTTAAATGCAAAAGGTGATACATATATTACAGCCTTTTGATATTACTCGCAAGACTCCGCTGGTCCGAACTCAGATTTGGCTAAAAAGTGCAGGCATGAAGTTAGTATTCTAATAATTTTACTTGCACACTACTAAGATGACAATTCTTCGTAGTTCTATCGTACCAAAAATTAATGAAATCTCATTATTTTCAAAATATCCAACTTCTCTACCTTTTTCCCAAACTTTTAATATACTACATAAAAGGCGAACGCTGCAGTAATAAAGATTTAGTGCTGACGTTCTTTTCATTGCAATTGTTTCACTACAATTGATAGTAATTAATGGAGTTGGCACAACATTTCAGGAAGTGAACCTGGAGGCACAACTCTCACTTAGCCTCCGTTTGGTTGAGCTTTTGTCAGTAGAGTTTTTGCCAGTAGAGCTTTTCTGAGAAGAGCTTTTTTTAAAAGCCAGTTGACTGTTTGACTGTCAATTAAAAAACAGCTTTTTAAAAAGTGCTTCATACAGTAGACTGTTTGGCAACGAAAAAATAAAAAGCACTTTTATTAATTTTAACTATATTTTATT
>JANZLH020000078.1:390121-408810 GCA_026770325.2 Erythroxylum fimbriatum
TAAGTTTTAACCTTCAATTTCACTTCAAACCTTTCATATATTAGTCCCATAGACCAAGGATCATTCTAGGTTCACTTAAAGATCCATTTGAGGCTTAATTTATATCATTTGACCCGTGAATGTCCGTTAAACAGACATCCATGTCCGTTAAACTAAACACATTCGGGTCACTTATACCACTTTGAAAATTCGACCCTCAAAACATCCGAATTTAGAAATCGTTCCTGAAATAGAAGTTGTAGATCTCGAAGTCTACTATTAAAACCATATAAAGTTCACCTCATTCCGAGTTCTACACAAAGAGTCATGCCTCTTACACTAAAGCATGTTCAATTAAGTTTTAACAAAAATCCAGATTTTGAACTCTTTACTAACCACCTTCAATTCTTCATGCTTAACCCATTATTTCTAGTGCAATGCTCATCAATTATCCATATTCTAACTCCCTTTCAACTTTGCATCATTCATAGCCAAATGTTCATCCATTATTGTTCATAAATACTAGTAACAACACATACTCATCTATATACATCCATCAATTTCCTTCACACAATCACTTCAATTCCAGTTTCATTTCATATCTAACTCTTTTTCACCCCTTCCCTTCACATTTCATGACACCAATTAACCCCCTTCATTAGTCTATACCAAACACACAATCATAGTAATTCATCAAGAAAACATAACAAAACCTATTAAGTATCCAAATGAACATCATTCACCCATATCATCCAACATTATATCCCTTCCTAATCCATTCTGAACATTTAACTCATCCAATACTTTCTTTTGTCAAGACCAATTTTTTTCATTACAATTTTTCATCAATCCTTATCTAATTCAAGTCAATAACTCACTCATAAACAAATCAAGAGCTACTAATTATCATGACTCCAAAATAGAGCATGGATCAATATCCATTTATAAGAGCATTCTACACTCATCCATGCATCTTATGTTAACCAATTCATCTCCAACCCTTTCTATACCCTTACATATAAGTATCACTCAATCTACACATACATAACAAGAGATGAACACACTCCATCATCATCTATAACACAAACATAAACCTTGCACAAACCAATTCAATACAACTCAAGATTAATCATCATTTAAACTTAAAATAACCATGCCTATAACATTAAAACTATCACTTACTTGGTTTGGCTTTCATCACTTCAACCTCTCATCAACCCTAATTCCCATGCATCCCATGATCTTCATCTTCAAGAAGGTTAAGCTAGGTTTTTCCTTAGCTCAACTTAAAGGGACAACAAGATGGAAGTATTAGGTAGAAGATGAAGCAAGGTTTTAAGCATTAAGTCACCAAAGCATGAGGGAGATAAAGAGAGGGAGAGAAGTCACGAAAATGGGGAAGAAACCAAGAGCAAAACACCAAATGAAGGAGAGTTTCGTGAATGGAAAGAGAAATGACTTTAATGTAATTAAACTTAGGGTTAAACAAATACATGGCTAGCAATTTGCCACATGTCTTGACACATGTCAAGTTTCAAGCCCTAAATTCTCAATCTTCTTCATACATTAATCAATTCAAGTTCAAGTCCCAATAAATGACACTTGTCCATCATTCCTAACTCATGTATCACAAAATTCCAATACCATTTAACAATAAATTCTACTGCCATTTATCAATAGGTCTGCCACTTGGCATTTTTCTAGTCCAAATTTTTCCCGAAAAAGTTCAGGAAAATTTCTTAAAATTCTCCAAAAAAGTAAAATCAACAATGTCACATTCCAAATCCATTTTCAATAACCATAGCTCACAATTCTCAAAACAATCCCATTTATTACCAATTATACCCGGAAAATGTCAATTGAGTGCATGATCAATAATTTTAATGTGTGCAATAATCCAAGTCAACAATGTGTATCCAAATATGATGCATTTGTATCTTAATCTCGCTTAAGACCACATGTACCAACTTTAAAACGGGCAAAAATGTGATTTACCAAAGTTGCCCCGAGTATGTCCGTTAAACGGACTCACATGTCCGTTAAACGGACATTGACTAGCCAAGCAATCCAAATTCAACCGAGAGTGTCCGTTAAACAGACATGAAACCACCAAGCGCTCCAATTTCTCCCGAGAAGGTTCGTTAAACGGATAGTTGCATGTCCGTTTAACGGACATGAATCACCCAACTTGCTCCCATTCACCCGAGGCTGTCCGTTAAACGGACTTCCATATCCGTTCAACGGACATGACTCACACAAACCCTCTTCAAAGCCTCTGGTCTCACACTCATTTTTCTGACACACTATGCTCTTTGAGCTCACTCATATCACATTTTAGGGTTCCAACCCTTCACAAGGGAATGGGATATTATAATAGTATTTGTATCGGATTTATAAAGCCAAATATTTTCCGGCGGGGGGGGGGGGAGGGGGAATGTTTTGTCAGCTAGATTAGGGTCCAATCCAAGCTTCACTTGGAGAGGTATTTTCCAAGCGTGCAAGGTGGTGAAGCATGGTTTTTGTTGGTCTGTTGGGAATGGGAAAGACATTCGGGTGCTAGATGATCCTTGGCTTCCTAGGGAGAATGGAGACTTCTGTATTGTAGGGGATGATGCCACGTTGGGTACCTTGATGGTGAAGGACTTGTTTCTTCCGAATGGGAGGGGCTGGAATCTGGATATGATGCAGGAGTTATTCTCAACAAAGGATATTCGAACCATTCTGACCATTCCGGTGGAAAGGAGACACCATGATGATTCTCATGATGGTTGTTATACAGCAAAGTCTGGCTATCAATTGAGTCTGAATTACGCGGGAAAGGTGCACGAGAGAGTAGAAGGGGATTTTTGGGGGAAGTTATGGAAACTAACCATGTCTCCTAAGCTTAAAAATTTCATGTGGAGAGCTTTGCGAGGCATTCTACCCACGTGTTGCAAGCTGGTACAGCGACATATGAACATCTGCGTTGACTGTGTCCATTGCGGGGAAGCGGAGGATGTTGACCATGCTTTTATTTTTTTGTACGGAGATTCGGGCAGTGTGGGCTCGTTATGGAGGTGGCAGTATTGTGCGAGTGGGGGTGGGTTTTAACCAGTGGTTTGCGGAAGTGTGTGAGAGGGAACCGATGGTACGGGTGATTCAATGGTGCTCATTAGCTTCAAACCTATGGCAGGCACATAACGATCGGATCTGGGCGACCAAAGGTACTCCTTTTTTGCTCTGTATCGCATGGTTTTAGGCTGTATTAATGACTGGAAACAAGCTAATATGAACAGACCCATGCCATCCCATCCAGTAGAGGGGAGTGGGGTAGTGGAGGGGCCGAGAGATGAGGCCCAACTTGATTGGTTGTGCTTTGTTGTTGGTGCAACTTTTGTGGAGCAATGTCTATATAGATATGAGATTGTATGCCAAGATGGGGAAGGAAACTTCGTGAGAGCAGTTTCTGGTAATTTTGTAAGGCGCTATAGTTCAGATGAGGTTGAAGCTGTGACACTACGGAAAGCGTTAACTTGGGTCTTACTTCTTTGTCATGATCGAGGGGCTTTTTACTCAGATGCCCAAAAACTAGTTTCTGCTATAAATAGTTTTAACGATAATTGGACTGAATTTGGTAGAGTCATTTTGAAATGAAAACAATTATTAAGCCCTAAACCTCAGATCAAGGTTTGTTGAGTTCGTCGACAAGCCAATGTCGAGGCTCATAACTTGGCAAGGGTCTCACATTTATATGCTAGCCGTTGTAGTTGAGATTTTCCCCAAACTCTCTGATTAATGCGATTGACATTGACTTTATTTCCAAAAACAAAAGTTACCAAAAACATTATTCGATAATAATCGTATCAATACTAGACCACCGATCCCTTTGGTGAGTATGCAAGTCTTGCTATAACGTAGTAGGAAGCACTAGAGATTAAACTTGGAGCAAGGATATCCATATACGGGAGATTCGATTCACACATGCTATTTAATCGATGGCTTTGGAGTTGCATGCAAGCTGGATATAAATTCGTCGATGTTCTTGTCAGAGCTCCCACCTTCATCTAGTGCATTTCTCGCCATTTCGTTTAATTTCTCCGAGTTCCTTCTGAATTCATTTGATCCTTCTCCTTCCATGACTTGCCTTATACATCGATCTATTTCTTCTTTTGGAACAATCCCATTTTCATCTACCCTCACTCGAACACCTACATGCCATATATCGGTCACAAACTTGGCATTGGTGGGTTGGTCAGTCCATTGAGGCATCGCCACCATTGGAACCCCCAAGCTCAGAGCTTCAAGAGTTGAGTTCCAACCACAATGAGTAAAGAAGCAGCCCACGGACTTGTGAGCCAAGACTTGAAGCTGAGGACTCCATGTAACGACTAAACCCTTGTCTGATGATATCTGTTCTACGAAGTTGGTTGGAAGCTTCTTCATTTCTAATTCCCTTACGACCCATAGGAAGTTGCAGTTGCTTTTTTCTAGACCCCATGCAAGTTCTGCCATTTGATCTTCTCCTAGAACAGCTAAGCTACCGAATGAGGCATAAACGACAGAGCGTGGTTGCTTGGAGTCTAGCCAGTTCATGCATTTCTCAGAACTGGGCTTGAAAAGGCTGAGGTCATAGTCTTTGTCTTCCTCCAATCTCTTGTCTAAGTACATCGAGGGAATTGTTGGTCCTATTGGCTTCACAGGCCATTTGCTCGCCATCCACTTCTCTACCTGATAGCAAATAGCAAGAATTGAATACAAAGTGCTTTAAGAGTTGGAAAGCAATAACAAATAAACCATGTCAAAGTTCTTTATCAATGCTCAAAAATCTTAAGAGCACTTTTTAATCATCAGCAACTTTCTATTTGTTTTTTTAGAATAATTGTAGATGATGCGGCACAATTATAAATATACCATGGGTATAGTTACAGTAAAAACAATCACTAATGCAACTATAAATTGAAATCAATTTAAAACATTTAATTGTTTTATAAAAATTGTATTATAAAAATTGTTGCACATAACAGGTCATTTTTGCTGTTTGCTACTTGCTAGTGATAATTTGTCGAGAGATACAAGTCTATCTTCTAACTCATCAACATGTGGTGCAAGTTGAACCAAAATCCAAACTCATTATACAGATAAGAACACTGGGTGCACACCAATAAATGGAGCCTTATATCTATTTACCCTCCAAGGAAACATCGTTATCACCCTCTAGCTATAGTTTGCTCTTCGGTCATTTTTAAGCACTTTAATTAGTTGATAGCTGCAAAGATTAATTGACATTGTTTTAGATAACAAGGTTTAACACTAAGCCTTCGAAATCAAATGTAAGGCTTATGTTTTCAGCCTTAGACCCTAAATTTGTCATATATAGCATGAAATTATGATACCATCTTGGAATTTCATTACTCTGTTTGATTACGTACGATACTATTCTGTGCTATACTGAGTTGGGGTGCAGGTCATGGTGTCTGACTGTAACCTACTGATACATGAACTCGTAAAGGAAGTATATAATGCAAAACATTTTGCGACTTACCTCATTTTCGAGCCCACTATACGTGTTCCACAAGAGTGAACTCGGTTCATCAATGTTTGAGAACTGGCTTAGAACAATTTCTGCGATACCAGGATAAGTTGCTGTGTCATAAACAAACGATGGTAAATCCTTGAATTCTAATGGGGGAAGTGAATCTGCTGAAACCTCAGACGAGCGTTCTAAAGGAACTTTCAGTACCCCTTGAACTGCATGGTAATACAAGGCAGTAACTGCTAATGATTGAGTGAAAAAAGGACACCCTTCCGTACCAGAACGTCGAGCGGCATCCAGAACCCACGGCAAAACCGAGTCATATATCACACATTTAACTGGGTACTCTGTGCTGCTATGATTTTCAATGAGCTCGGGCAGGCTTTGTGGGACTACCTGCTTGAAACGGTTCAAATATTCATCGGTGCTAGGCTTGTCCCCTTCTTTGTACCCATCAAAAATGGGTTCCACGTTGATGGAAGCTGCTAATCCTTGCATGGACTTGCCAATGTTGGTGGCTGCGAGTAGTGTAACCTTGACACCTTTTGAGGCTAAACGCTTTGAGAACTGGACCATCGGGTTTATGTGGCCCTGTATAGGAAAAGGGAATACGAAGACATGAGTTTTACCTGCAGGCTTTGGATCAGTCACCATTGTTTTTTTTTTCAAGAACTCCCTGTTTCTTTCACAATATAGGAAGACGAAGGCACTGCAGATATATAGCTAGAATAAATATAATTGATGCTAGGGCCTAGGAGTCAAGGAGATGGTGACAAAGAAATTAATATATTGGTAGCATGTAAATTAATGGAAAGAAAGCTGGCTCTTAAGTGAAGTCTAATTCATTTCTTGTTTGGGTACACCTGAAATTAAGGACACTTGTCGTTTTGCGTTAAATAGTAATTCTAGGGTAAAAAGGCATGCACTTTTCTAAGGGTCCCAGCAATTTCCTATTCAAAAAGAAATCACACTTAAAATATGGAGTTACATGCATCTTAGTGAATGAAATAATTTTAATATAAGTTAAGTAACAAATTAGTTCAATAAATTTATATTTAAGAATTTATCATGAGAATTAATTGATAAATCACAATAAGAACAAGTAAACATTAGAACGTGGTACAAAATATTAACTGCATACTTATATTTAAAACAACGTGTGTTAGGAGAGAAGACTTAAGTTTTGTTTTTATTAAGATGAATTTTATGGTTATTATAATTAACATTGACCAAATTAGGCTCTAGTTAAAGTTAATATTTACAATAGCTCGAGTTGGTAAATTTGGCTTGATCTAATTCGAAATCAATAAGTTCGGTAGATTATTTTGATTTTGGATCGAACCTAACTTTGTCAAAACGACACCTTTTTAATATAATTGATGTAATTATCTAAAACAACAGTATATATTTTGATTGAAAGTTTAAAAAACTTAAAGTCATTTTTTTTAGGTGTAAACCACCGGTATCCGAACCCACTGGGCCGACTAATCCGGTTCGGGGCGTAGACACAATTACGGCTTTGACCCCTCCCTATGGGTGTGTTTAGTGGGGATCGAACTCGAGAGCTCTTCCCACAAGCTCAGCCTGTGTTGCCAACTGAGCCACAACCCGTAGGTTAAAGTCATTTTTGAATAACTATAATAAAATAATGTCATTCAATGAGTTAGGTAGATTAATTTGATTTTGGATCGAACCCGAAGCAGTTAATCTAGTCGGTCCAGATGCCTTCTTCAAAATAATGTCATTTTATGTCATTTTAACATCAACAACTCAATAAAATCCCACTATATGCTTGTATATAATGATATTTAATTATTTTTTCTTAAGTTACTAGTTTATTCTTGTGTATAAAATATTTTTTAATTCTTATTCCTAATCAATGTGGGAATCTACACATTTAATACACCTCACTTGTAAGAATTGGATATCTGATGCGGGGAATATGTAAAACTGGACATCTGCAGGTGGCCACGGACATCTATAAGAAAGTCCATTTTCAAATCATAAGTTGGAGCTTTGATAGCAAATTAAATTTTATATGATTTGTCATGTTAGAAGAAGAATGGATTATCCAAAAAAAAATTGTCTTCACCCAAAATTTCAATACATTAAATTATATTTTTAAACGATCTAAAAATTTCATATATTATGAGTATAGTTAGATCCCTAGTAAAAAAAGATTACCAAAAAACAACTCCACCAATAGGATAAAAGCTTGCATACCATTCTATATAGAAGAAAAGGCAAGGATTTAAAATAGTTAATATAATTGTTAAATTAATGATATAATCCCAATCGACCTTGTTATAGTTTTAAAAAAACAACATAATTTTAAGGTGTGTTAAGATATTTATTATATCTCTATTATTTAATTTTGACATTTTTTATTGTTGGGCCTTCAAGATAATGTTTAAAAATCCAAATCAAGATAAGGTGTAAATAAGTAACACCCCTTATTTGAGTTGGACTCTGATATAAGAATTGCAGTGAAATTAGAAGTCTATCTTTAATTGAAGTTCAAGTAGATTATGTCAGATTATGGATAGATATTTTTTTTCTTTCTGCTGTAGCAAGGTAGGCTTGCGTGAGTGATTTTTTATTGGTGTCTTGATTGGTTGATTGAGCGTGTATGGGCAAACCATGTTGCTGTTGTGTAGAGTATATTGTGAGATAGCTAAAAGAGTGTGATTGTGTGCGTGATTTTCTTGTCAAAAAGATTCCTATGTGCGTGACCCAGCTTCTACACTTGAAACGTTAGTGATTTGGTGAAGATTTTAGATGGGCGTTCACTTGATAGGGTATGCGTGATCTTGCTTCTGCTATATACACACGTGAGTTACTTGGTAATGCTTTCATTTTGGTGGTAATAGCAAGTGTATTCGTGAAGGTGAACTTGAGATTCAATTCTTTTTGTTGTGGGCTAAATTAAGGGAGGCTTGTGTGTGACTTGGTCTGCATCTTGGTGTGGATTAATCTATGGTAAATGGGCAGATCACGTTGCTAGGTGTGCAGAAAATTGGAAGATAGCTGAAAATGTGTTGTGGTGTGTGTGAGTCATCGTTTTGGAAGGTGTTATCGTAGGCTGAAGGAAAGTGTTAGTGAACTGCAGATTTTGTAACGGTTGTTGTATGATTTCTTCCTTGCCTTGTTTTGGTTTGGTCTTTTTCTTGTATGGGTTTTTCGCAGGTGAATGATAATTATTGACTAATTTATTTGTGGCTGCAACATCTTGGAGTGGGTCGTTTGCGTAGGCTGTCATACTTGGTGTTTCCATCCTGCTACTGTGAATTAATATTGGTATTTGCGTGGATCATCCCATAGTTTGTGGTGGGAACTTTTAGACCTGTTTCGGTGGAACCGAATCTGTAGGAGAGTTATTTTTTTGTTCTTTCTCAAGTGTTCTCATTTATGTTGAAGTTTGTTTAACTACTTGAGTTATTTATTTAATGTTCTTTCGTTATAAGATTGTTGAGAAAAATCCTCTGTTGAGGTTAGTACGAGGCGGTCGTACTATTAGGTGTGAAATTCTTTCACGGGTAGTGAGGATGAGGGATAGTGTCAAGAGTTGAGTGGTATCGGCTTAGTAAAACCTTGTACAAAACTATTGTTGTTAGTGAAAGAATTAAGCTGGACCCCGCAGATGTAGGCAAGGTGTGCTAAACAGTGTTAAAAAATATCTGTGTTGATTTATATTTGTACGTTTAATTTTTTTGGCTTTTTATTGTGTTAGAAACGACTGCAACAAAATATGAAAGTTTGCGAAACTAATACACACCTTTATATTTTTCAATTGGTATCAAAGTGGGTTACCGAATCAGAACTTGGTACGTCAAATCGGTGCAGATCCTGGTTTTGCAATTATGACTATAAGATAAGGGGCATCAATCATCAGGCCACCGTTGTTAGATGGTTCAAATTATCCTACATGAAAATCACGGATGAGAGTATTCATTCAGACACAAGGAACAAAATCATGGAATTCAGTTTTAAATGGTTGGACACATCCAGTGACGACTGATGAAAAGAGAGAAGTAGTACTTAAAGATGCATCTGAGTGGATAAGGACTGAAGAAGAGAGAGCGCTTGAAAATTCTCAAGGCCTGCACGCCATCTTCAGTGCAGTTGATGAAGGTCGTTTTGTTATGATACCAGCTTGTGAATCAGCGAAGACACGTGGGATACTTTGCAAACTGTACATGAAGGATTGAAATTTGTGATAGCCTCAAAAGTTCGAATGTTGGCTGTGAGATTTGAAGAGCTGAAGATGGATGAAAGTGAAACCATTGGAGAAATTCATAAAAGATTGTGTGACATAGCGAACCAAGCACATCAACTCAAGAAGAAATACTCTAACCTAAAACTAGTTAAGAAGACATTGAGATCATTACCTTTGAGGTTCATACTGAAAATTGTAGCAATTGAGGAAGCTCATGATATCAATGAATTGTCATTGGATAAGGTAATTGGAATCTGTACCAAATTTGAGATGAATTTGTTAGGAGACAAACAAGAGAGGAACACATGATTGACATTGCAAGCTGAGATTGGTAAAGTTATGAATGACTTCGAAGATGAATCCGAGGAGAATGAGGATATAGAGTTATTGACAAAAAATTTCAGCAAGTGGTTAAAGAAAGTGAAGAAGGCTAGATCCAAGTTTAGGCAAAACGGTGAGAGTTTATTAAACAACGACTTCAAATAACAAGCTAAAACTTAAAAGGATAAAAGAAAAGTGAAGAAAATTTAATGTCATGAGTGTCAAGGCTTCGGACATTTGCAAGCGGAATGTGTTAACACTTTGAAAAAGAGAAAAAGAAAATCCTATACAAGTACATGGAGTGAGAATGAATCCGGAAGTGAGTATGGTAGTGAAGAAGAGGCTGTGAATAGTGCTGCGTTAGTTACTTTATACAGTAAAAGTCCAATTACTTGCTTTACATAAACCAAGAAGGAAGTAACCGATGACGCAAACGTGAGTAAATCAGAAAATTTTAGGAAAAACGTAGGTGAATCAGCTCAAAGCTCAATCTCAAATTATGACAGTGATGACAGTACTTTAGATGATAAAAAGGAAGATATTTAAGTAGCCTATGAGTAAATGTATGCTAAATAGGTCCAAAATTGAAAGAAAAATGAGAAGTTGAAGGAGGAAAACTCTACCATGAAGAACACCATTCAAGACCTTGAGAAGAAGTTGTTATCTACAATAAATGAGCTTAATGAAACAAAGTTGAAGTTGGTCAGTAAGGAAAAGGGAATAAGAATGTTGAATGGAGGTACCGAAAAGCTAGAAAAGTTGTTGGAAATTGGTAAGATTAAAAGGGATATTCAAGGCATTGGCTACAAAGGTTAATGTTCTAAGTCTAATGATGAGAAAAGTGGTGCAATCAGATATGTCCAAGGAGAAATCTCAAAGAAAAATCGAAGGTTCATACCTACATGTCACTTTTGTCGATTAATTGGGCACATAAAACTGAAATGTTAAAAGTTGTTACAAATGATATTTCAAAGGGGTCAAAACCGAAGATCTAGACAATCTCTGTTAAATTTCCAGCAACAATTATGTTACTGGGACAGTCTTGGGTTAGAAAGGGCCAAGTATAAGCACAAACTCGTAGTGAAGGAAAAATAAGAAATTGTCCAGATTTACAGTTAGTTACTGCTTTTGAAGAAACTGTTCAGACTGAGGATAAGTCAGTTACTTCAGATGAAAAAACCAACCAAATAGTTAATGAGCGAGATAATGTGACAAGGAATAAATCCAAGTTTGAATTTCTTCGAGGAGTATAGGGACTTTGTGTTTTACATTTTTAAAGTATAGTTTGATGTTATTTATTTAAAAAAAACAAAGGAAAAGAGGTTCGAAGGAGTTATCGTTTAGGCTTTTTGAATTTTTATTTGTGGGTTTTCTAAGTTTAAGTTGATTGATGTGTATATGAGACTATGCTTGATGATAGGGTTTTTGAACTTAATGAGACATATGCGGATGGCTTTGATGTGAGTAATGATACTTTCGCGAGTGTTTTGACTGGTGGTAAATTATCATTTTGGCATACTTATGATTCTTCCGTTGCACCTATTGCTGATATTTATGCTTCTTTATTCGTTGAGATTGATCGCATTAAAGGTATTCTTGTTTTGACATTGTTTTGACCCAAGGGGTAAACATCATATTGTTTTTGGCAACTGCTCAATTTAGGGGGAGATTTTACGGTATCTCTGTGACTATTAATCTTACCTTTTGGCATCTTTTTGTCCTAAGGGGGAGAAATTTGGATGATTAGATATTTTATAGATGTCCATTATTGCTTCTTTGGATGTTTCTTGAACTTGAAGAATTTGATGGATATTCTATGGAACTTAACCTTGTGGTCGACAAAATCTGCAAATGCACAGAGTTGTTCCTAGTACCTACAAATCAAGTATTCCAAGGTCGTCTCCCACAAGGACTAAGATACTCACTACTGAATTAATCCTAACCCTAAATGGGGTTTAGTTCAAGAACATGATAAAAGAATCCAAACAAATAAAGGCAATCAACATCTAAGAGAGAGTAGAGAGAAGATAGAAAGAACACAAAACAAGATTGCTTCCAATGTTTGATTCAATCCTCTTTGATCATCTTATTTGCCTCGTTTTGGGTGTCTCCTTTTGTCCAGCCTCGTTTTTAGTGCATAACCCCCACTTTTGGTCTTTAAAATGAGTTTATAGTGTATTGGGCTCAAAGAAACCTAGTTTTTGCCAAACAAGGGAAGATGGATCGTAACAATGCCGTCAAAGTTTGTTAGGCGGATGTTAAGTCCATTGGGCAGATCTTTTCGGGTTTTCAGAGCGAATTTGGCCAGTAAATGTCTATCAGGTGGACTTGATGTCTACTGAGCGGATCTTCTCAGCTTTTCCAGCTTTCCAGCTCCGCTCATGTCCATTTGAAGGCACATCATGTCCGCTAGGCGGACATATAGAAATATGCAATTTCAACCCTTTAGATGGAAAAATCTCTCCTCGGAGTCTTCACGGAAGTTGTAGAACTTGGAGTCCTCTTTGAAAGCATACTCGAATGACCTTAACCGATATCTGCAGAAAAAGTTATGCCTCTTGTCCTAAAATCTATCTGTTTGCACCTATTAAGCAATAAAGTTGAAATGTGTGAGAATTAACCAAATAAAGCTCAAAATTCACATAGAGATAAGTCAAATTAGTTCCAATTCATCCCAAAATCATATATAAATAATTTGACTTATCAAATTCCCCCTCACTTAAACTATTGCTTGTCCCCAAGAAAAAACAAAAGAAAACTAACTACTAAATCTGCAAACAAGTTATTGATTCCACTTTCGTAGGTGTATGGTGGCATTTAGCATATGCCACAAGCCTTTAAACCACTATGCGTCTATAATGGAGGAGTTATAGTCTCTTGAGGGTTTACTTAAAAGGAACGATACCCACAAACATGTTCTTTCCATCATTCCACACCTAATCATCACCATAGCTCAATCCAATAAGTTGAAAGCATTATAGGTAAGAATTGAAATTTAGACATAAGGCCATATAATACTTCATAAATTAGATCAGAAATTAAGCAACAATCAGACATCATAATACTTCAATTAATCAAAATCACATGCCATGAATGAAGTCTCTCATAAAGCATTCACTTTCACACATAAATGTTTAAGGGTGACTCTCAATCATCTTCTAATGCATGTCTCTTACCATAAGCTTACATCTTATCCACTTCTCCACGCTGCCATCTATGGCATATCCATGAATCAAAAAGGTCTTTATTCCTTTGGTTGTAATGGGGCCAAGGGGTAAAGTAGGCTAAGAAAGAAAGGATAGGAATTCAAACATTCAATAATTAGTAGAGTAGAAACTACAAATATTACAATCATCATTGGCAAAATTTACTGAGAAATTGCCCAACAACCATCATACTTAGGAAACTCTACCAACTCTATTATCATGATTTCCATCATTACTTCACCTTGGGATCTAAATTGAACGTGCCCAATTTTTCAAAAACATCATTTAGATGCCAATTTTCTTTTCTTTTTGTTTCTTTTCTTTTTCATTTTTTTACTTTTCATTTTTTATTTAGGATGCTCCTTCAGTTTCCATAGAAAACATCCACACACTTGTTCCTTTGTACTATCACTAATAATATTGAATGCACAATGTTTATAGCTCTAATAACCATCGAATAAGGGTGAATTTGTTTTTCTTGGTTCAAGGTTCTTTGTAATAGGTTTACAAAGAAAAAAGATCAAATACAATCACTAGGCACATAGAGTTCTGACAAACTCATTTATTATTTTCATATCATTTGGATGGATTTTTGTCACTAAAATTGGTCTTTATGGCCTTATTTGACTATTATTTGAATTATTGTGCCTTACATTTAATTTTTTATCAGGGCAAAAATTTTCGTATCTTGGTTTAACTGTGATAAATTGATTTTTAGACAATTGATGCTACTTTATTTGTAATTTTTATTATAGGGAACTTGGAAAAATTAAAGTTCAAAAAGATTAAGTAGTGATCTAAGGCATTGAAACAACTTGAGAAGAGAAGTTTAAATGCAAGCATCACTTGAAAAAATCGAAAAAATTGAGACAAAGCATTAAAACATTGAAGAAGACAAAGCGACAACGTGAGAGAGGAGTGGAATGCATTGAAACAGTAGCATTGGGAAGGAAAAGCAAGACAAAAACGACAACGTGTGTGAAGAGGCTTGCGGGTCTGGAATCGAAGAGAAGAACATAAACGACGTAAGAGAGGCGTTTTTTTTGCAAGGGTTTTGGACTATACAGTGAAGTGGACCAGGAACTATTCAAAATTGTCGTATCATGCTACAACAGTGGTGTGGTGTGTGCGTGGTCTTCGTTGGGACGTGAAGAGCTGGAGCCATGCGTGAAGGGCTAGGGGGCTTGTCTGTATGGTGTTGTGTCTCTGCGTGGGTCTGGAGCGTTGTTGTAGCAGGAGTGTGTGTTGTGTGCGTGAGGTTGGTTTGGGAACGTGAAGAGAGGGGGGCGTTGTTGGTCTGGAAAGCAGCGAGTGCGGAGGCGTGCGTGGCGCGAGTTGGAGTTTTTGCATTCTTTGGGTTAAAAACAGAAAAGTGAAAAACAAAGCAGGGTTTTGCGTTGGTTTTGGAAGACAGAAGAAAAGAACACAGAAACAAAAGGGGACTTAGATTTCGGTTCTCTTCCATCGTCTCCCAAAAATCCAAAACATCATTTCCCACCTTCCATGGCTGACCACTATAGCTCAATGTATCTAACGTATTCCATGGTTTTTCGTTGCTAGCTCATCCTAATCCTCTGATTCAATGGCAATGGCAGGAGCTTGGATTTTCAAGTTTAATACTACATTTGTTTTTTACCTATTTAATTATTTAGTGATTCCTAGATCGTAGGATAATTATTTAATTATTTGGAGTTATGTATGGATTATATCTTTGAATTGAAAGATTTATGTTGTTGGATTATTGTTTAGCAACTGATATTGTGCTGACTTGGGTTTAATTTCATTGCTTTGTTTTGGATCAAGACTTGGTATTGAGATTTTAGTTAATTTGGTGATTATTAAGGTGGCTTGAATTATTGGATCGTTATATCTGTTGCTGGCATTAATTTTGTTTCTCAATTATTGAGTGAAAATTAAGCATTGGTTTTAGTATCCTTAGTTCTATTTTACTATTCTGGTAGCAATTAGTATATTGGGATTTTGAAAAATATTTTTGTAACAATTTGAGATGGCTCGGTTGTTAGATTAAAAGCTCGATTATAACTCTTGGTTCATTTGTTTTAACCCCAATATCTATTTAAGTGATGAATGCTTGCGCTATTGAATTAGAGGGATGCGTTTATCATTGTTAATTTCTTCTTTTTACATTCACTCACTACCATTTCATATGACTTATTTTAAATTTAAAATACCAAAAACAAGTCCTTTACGTTTATTCTAATTCAATGCAATTTTAGTGGTAATTGATCAAATCACACCCTATTCCATAGTTTAGGCAGCATTGCATTTAGTTACTTAGAAATTTAATTTCATTTTTCTTGATTCCTTAAAGAGAACGACCCGAGATTGCACTATATGAAATCCTTAGTTGCACTATATGCAATCCTTGGTTAAATTTTGAAGTAACCCTAAGGTGACATCTTATCATAGGTTATTTCAAGTTCACTAGGGGATTGATATATAAAAAAGGTTAGCTATTTGGCTCAAGCTCAATCCTAGTGCCTTTTATCACTTTCATGAACATATCATAATATGATTATGTAACCTCGAAAAGATGCAATGCAAGTTCTAGAAGCAAACATACATTGAAGAGAAAATTATGTCACTCACAAGAAAAATAAGATTGGGTGCAATCCTTTAGGCTCAAAATAGCTCACTTGGTGATGTTTACTCATTTAATAGCATGCTCATTCAATCAATTTAACATTATAACATCCAATTGTGACAAGGTATGTAATCACTTTAATCATATTATGCATCTTATTTAAGATCAATCTTACCCATAATATAATTAACTCATTAAATTAGATTATAATGACAATTAGAATGTGAAAAATGTATAAGTATGCAAGCATGCCTGATAAAAATATGCACAATTAGTTAACGCAAAACTACACGAAACAAAGGTTAATTATTTATTTTTTAAATGGAAATTGTAAGATAATTCAATGCAAAATAATGCATACAAAACCATCAATTTATCCTCCCCCACACCTAGAATCAACATTGTCCTCAATGTTGGGTAAGATTTAAAAAAAGAATAATGTAAAAAACGAAATGAGGAGTAAGAGTAAAGAGACCTCCTAAAATAACCGATTGCATTGTCATGAAACCAAATTCCGAACCTTATATTCTTATCTCCCATCCAGCGATACATGACAAAATTATGGCGATAAAACAAAATAGCACTGAAGTTATCATTACAAGATGCCAAAATAAAATAAAACATAGGGTGAGATTAAAATAAAGTGCGAATCTAAATGCATGAAATTTAAAATGCAAATGTAGTCTTATGATCTTACGCGTGATGTATAAATGAAAATAGTGAAAAGATTAAATGAAACAAAGAGACATTGCTACTTACCACCCCCCACACTTAACATGGGTCTTACCTCTAGGATCGATGAGTCGTGATCACGCTATTCCTCATGCTTATAAGAGTTGTCATTAGGATGTCTCATAAACACTAACCCTATACAACACACAGTAAACTAGAATAAAAAGATATAAAAATGAAATAAATAAAATAACAAAAAGAGTTAGAAACGTTGGGTTGCCTCATAATAAACGCTAAATTTAATGTCCTCAGGTAGACTAGGCCACCATAATGTTAATCTTGGAATGTGATAGTGGAAATATATCCAACCATCTCTCCCTCAAAATAGTGCTTGAGTCATTGCCCATTGACCATAAAGGGCTTTTGTTCATCCCTTCCAATCTTCACAGCTCTATGTGGGTATACTTTGGTCACCACGAAAGGCCCAAACCATCTTGACCATAATTTCCCTAGAAATAATTTTAAACGAGAGTTAAATAGCAAACCTTTTTGACTAGGTTTAAATTCTCGCCAAAGGATATGCTTGTCGTGGAAAGCCTTGGTTCTTTCCTTGTATATTCGAGCATTTTTAAAAGCATTTAGGTAAAATTCATCTTGTTCATTCAACTCCATTAGTCTCCTCTTTCTAGCTTCTTTGAGATCATAGTTCAACTTCCGAATTACCCATAACACCTCGTGCTCAATTTCAACAGGAAGATGGCAAGATTTCCTAAAGACTAATCTATATGGAGATATGCCCAAGGGAGTCTTGTATACTGTCCTGTACTCCTAAAAAGCGTCATCAAGCTTCAATGCCCAATCCTTTCTTGAGGTACTTATAGTGTTCTCCAAAATTTGCTTGATTTCCCTGTTAGACACCTCAACTTGCCCACTGGTTTGAGGGTGGTAGGTGGTTCTAAACTTAAAATGGCACCCACATTTTGCCAAAAGAGATTTAGATTGATGATTCTGAAAGTATACCCCATTGTCACTTATTATAGCTCTTGGAACACCAAATCTTGAAAATATATGCTTCTTGATAAATTTTATAACACTAGCTCCAGTGTTATTTGACAAAGTTGTGGCTTCCACCCATTTGAATACATAATCAACCGCCACAAGGATGTATTCATTACCAAAGGATACTGCAAACAGTCTCATAAAGTCCAAACCCCATACATTAAAGAGTTCAACCTCTAAAATCCCTAATTAAGGCATCTCGTGCTTCCTACCGATGTTCCCTGTTCTTTGACACCTATCATATGTCATAAAATTTTTTTAGCATCCTTAAAAAGAGTAGGCTAATAAAGACTGGATTGTAAAACCTTTGCTGCCATTTTGTTAGCACCATGGTGTCTGCCATAAAGAGAAGCATGGTAATGATACAGTACTGACCACATCTCCTCATCAGGTATACATCTTCTAATTATCCCATCAACACACTATCTAAAGAGCAATGGGTCTTCCCAAAAGTACTTCCTCACCTCAAATAAGAATTTCCTTCTCTTATGGTATGAATAATCACTAGGAATAATGGTAGACACCAGAAAATTAACATGATCAACAAACCAAGGAACATTTTCCTTAACAAACAGCATATTCTCATCAGGAAAGGCATCATTAATCGGTTCAGCTCCCATCTTGTCACCTTGCTCAAGTCACGAAAGATGATCAGCCACCAAATTTTTGGATCCCTTTTTGTCTCTAATTTCGAAATTGAATTCCTGTAAGAGTAAAATCCACCTGATCAACCTTAGTTAGCATCTTTTTTTGTAAGCAGATATTTCAAGGTGGAATGGTCAGTGTAAACAATGACTTTGGACCCAACAAGATAAGATCTAAATTTATCAAATGCAAAAACTACTGCTAGCAATTCTTTCTCTATAGTAGCATAATTAATTTGAGCATCATTAAGAACTTTGCTAGCATAGTAAATAACATGTAATTTCTTATCCTATTTTTGTCCTAAGACAGCCCCAAGTGCGTAATCACTAGCATCATACATCAACTCAAAAGGGAGATTCCAATTCTGTGTGGCCATTATAAGGCTGAGGTAAGTTCGTTTTTCAACCTGTTGAAAGCATCAAGACATTCATTAGTAAATTCAAAAGGGACTTCCTTTTGCAATAAAGCACATAA
>JANZLH020000078.1:435255-448997 GCA_026770325.2 Erythroxylum fimbriatum
ACCTGGATCCTGGCTTCGGGAAGGTCCCGGTAACAAAAATTTTTGTTTTCCGCACCTGGTACATGTGATGTACCTCCTGGGATTTTCCTACAGACGATATCCTTCTTGCTACGAATGATATTGAAATGTTACATGATGTAAAGGCCTTCCTCTCTAATAATTTTGAAATGAAAGATATGAGTGAGGCATCCTATGTGATAGGAATTGAATTATTCCGTAACAGATCACAAGGATTGTCTCATAAAGGATATATCGAGAAAGTATTAGAGAGATTTAGAATGAAAAAGTGCTTTGTAGGGATAGTTCCCATTTAGAAAGGGGACAAGTTTATTCAAATGCAATGTCCAAAGAACGATTTGGAACGTAAGGAAATGGAGTCTATTCCTTATACATCAGTAGTTGGGAACTTAATGTATGCTCAGATATGCACTCAGCCGGATATTAGTTTTATTGTTGGAATATTGGGATGATATCCAAGTAATCCTGGCATGGACCACTAGAAAGCTGCAAAGAAAGTACTGAGATATTTACAAGGTACAAAGGATTATATGCTCACATATAGAAAGTCAAATTTTTTGGAAGTGATAGGTTACTCGGATTCATACTATGCCAGTTGTATAGTCTCACAAAAATCTACATTCGGTTATATGTTCCTATTAGCTGGAGGAGCAGTTTCATGGAAAAGTGAAAAACATTCCTTCATTGCTACTTCCACTATGGAGGCTGAATTTATGGCATGCTTTGAGGCCACAGTTCATGGATTGTGGTTGTGGAACTTTATCTTAGATCTTGACCTTGTCGACATATAGGCAAACTATTAAGAATTTATAGTGATAACTTCGCAATTGTTTTCTTAATGACAAGTATTCGAATGGTGTGAAACACATGGATTTGAAGTATTTATCTTTCAAAGAAGAAGTGCAAAAATGTAAAGTGTCAATTGAGCATATTGTTACTGATCTGATGATAGAGGATCTGTTAACTAAAGGCATACAGCCCAAATTTGTTGGTCATGTTGAACGAATGGGCATTACAGAGAAATTCTTATTGGCATAATGTTCTGACATGTATATATACATATGATTGTTTTGCTCAAATTGTGTTGACACTTATGAATTCAATTATAGTTATGTTTTTGCTCATTTACTTGTTATCCACATTATAATGTATATAAGTATTATTTTTGTGCGATAACAATTATAGTATTACCCATTTAAAGTGTGATGAGTTAAGTTGCTTATATGATACATGAAAGGAATCATGTTATATCACTTATGACTGCCATGATTCGATCTTCTTAATTCAAGTAAGGATGACTTGATAGATTCAATATGAAGATGTTCACTTAAAGTTTTATTGTTAAATGACCAAGTCGTCACATGGGCCAAGTGGGAGATTGTTAGATTAATCAAAGGTGACTCATGTAATATATAATGGATTGATTCTAATTAAGGAACCCAATATGATGGTTAATGGGTCTAGAAAACCATAAGAATCAAATGGGCCTAAGCCTAAACACTTTCCCTCTCCCTTTAAACTATTGCAGAAACAATTTCAGGTTAAGTTAACTAAAATATTACAGAAAGTTTCTAACCATCAGAAAACCAGCACTTAAGGAAACATGAAGAGAAGGAATAAATCATTTTTTCAAGAACTTCAAACATCATGGACTTAAATTTGATTTATAGTGCTATTAACCGATCCTAATAAATGTATTCAGCCTTGTCCAGGGTATGAAACTACTAGTACTTGGGTTTACTAGCATTGTTGATATCCACTGTCTCTGTATCCTCCATCTTCACCCCAACTTGAGCTTGGTGCGTCAATTCACTTGATGCCCTCAACCTGCCATATATATACATCCCAATTGGTTTATTCACTAAAGAAATAATCACATTTTAATTTTGGCTAAGATTATAACTAAATGTTCCAAGTCAAGACATATGACTTATTAACCAAAGTTTAAATTGCTAATTACAATTGTGATAGATTACAGATGATATAACCATAATTACAAGTAATATAAATATAATTATGATATATTTAGATTAAAAACATTATATCCATCACCAATTATTCACAACAATAAGTTTAAGATTGCTTTTTTGTTTTCAAGTTGAAAGTTTCTGAAGGGGTGTAGTAGTTTCGCAAAATCTGACACAATTAAAATAGGGAATTAAATGCGCAAACATAAATAAAAAATCAACACTGAAATTTGTTAACGCAATTCGGCACATCTTATCTACGTCTGCGGAGCCCTCACTCAGGTTAAAAACTTTCACTAACGACAATAGTTTTATACAAGACTTTACTGAGCTGACATCATTCAACCCTTAACACTACCCCTCTTCCTCATAATCCGTGAAAGAATTTCATACCCAATAATACGACCGACTCGTGTTAACATGAACAGAGGATTTCTCTCAATAACTTTTAACAAAAAAGACAATAATGAAATAACTCAAGTGACTAAAATAACAAAGAATGAAAGTGAATACACTTTAGATAAAAAGGAATAACTTCCTTATATATTCAGCTCTTTCTAAGGTAGATATGAAAGTTGTTCACCAAGTAAATTGTTGTAGTCAGTTGCTGGGATTTTTGCACCTCACTTTCAACCGTGAATCATTAAAGGCAGTCACTCAAATCACTTTTAATCAAAACAGAAAGGCAACACAAAGAGAACACTACACAAGAAAGTTGACATTGAAGAATTAGAGAAAATACACAGTTGATTCACGAACTTGCCAAGATAAAATCACAGCTGCACACTAAACTCATTAACCATTCACGACCAAGAAAAAGTGCAACCCACATACACAGCCTAAATTGTGTGAACTTCCTATTGAAAAACTAGCTGCACAAAGTTGCCCAATCAAAGACAAAGAGACCAAATAGAAAACGTAGCACCCACTCAAGACAATCTTTTTCAACCAACATCACACCAAGAAAAGTGCAGCACACACACAAAAAAGGTGGTGAATTGGATGTAAAAAAAATTCAAGATATTTTCAAATTGATTGGATCCTGCTAAAATAAATAAATTTATAAA
Organism: Erythroxylum fimbriatum; assembly: GCA_026770325.2. Classification (NCBI taxonomy): domain Eukaryota; kingdom Viridiplantae; phylum Streptophyta; class Magnoliopsida; order Malpighiales; family Erythroxylaceae; genus Erythroxylum; species Erythroxylum fimbriatum. The sequence continues at coordinate 438,308 of JANZLH020000078.1, forward strand.
TAGCAGAGTCCTATAAACTTTTGAAAGGATCCTGTTGACGTTGAAAAAGAAAGGAGCCTATTAATGCTCCAATAGAAAGGAACCAATTAATCAAAAGGAGCCTGCTAACGCTTAAAACGATAGGAGCCTGTTTACTCGAAAGGAGCCTACTAGCGCTCAAAAAGAAAGGAGCATGTTAATCGATAGGAGCCTGTTGACTTTTGAAAGAATCCTCTTGCGATATAAAAATAGAAGGAACCTATTGTAAAACTGAATGAGCCTCTTAAAAATACAAACTTATAATGTGGAAATTTAAAAATAAGAAAATGAGAGAAAATGACATAGTAGATTTATACTAGTTTGGCTTATAACGAAGCCTACATTCAATCCCCAAGTATCCAACTTGAGTTTTTCATTATAAAAGCTAAGTAGTAATTTGATCCTACGGATAAGATCCGCGTTTTGGTCCTGCTTTTACGTACGCCCCACCTCACATAGAAGAGGGCGAACCCCTTCAATAGAAGAACCTGTGTGAGATTTACTCATTCATTCATTGAACGAATACGTTTTCTTCCGTAATCCATTTCATATTAACTCTAATTAGTTATCAAAAGCCTACTTTACAAAGGGAACGTTGTTTCTCTGGAACAAGCCTCTTAAAGCTCATAAGTATATATTTTTCAAGGTTCTTCAACCTTTTACAGTAGTAGTATTTTGCTAGCCTCTATAAGCCCTCAATAAGAAATGTATAAAGGATTTAATAGTCCCTCATAATAGAGTAATATCACTTTCTAAAACACAAAGAGTTTGATATAACTTTCAAGAAATAATGAAGCTTTAAGATATTTTGCAAGTCTTGTGTATGTGTCTTGTGTGTTTTGCAAATACAGTGGCTTTTCCTTAAAGAGACAATTTCTTCAACTAGCAGTTGCTTAATCTTTGATATTATCTCTGCTAAAATCTTCAATATTCAGACGTTTTGTCAAGGCTTCCGGAGCTAATTATTCGAATTAGTAAGATCCTTCTGGATGTCATGGAACCATTTCCAAAAAGGTAAGTTTATAAAGAAGGTTCGTACAAGAAGGAATCAATTATTCATTGATTTTATTTCCTTTTAAGAATTATATCGTTACTTATACAAGGAAGTAAATCCAATTTAAAATTTGAAATATTATATAGTTATCATCAAAATTGTTAAACATAAACCTTGAGCTAACATCTACTTCATTGACAACGCCACCATTGTCACTGCCATCATCCTGCAACACTGCGCGTGGTCCTTTGCGGTGGCCTCGGCAACCATCGAAATCTTTACACCTAAACCTAAAGTAAACATGTATCAACATCTTTGATGCAAAAATTGCAACCATTTGAATCAGGAGGAGGGGGAAGCCACAGTGAAGGAGGGGTGGTGGTGTTCATTCCAATTCAAGAGCAACATCTTCCTAAAACAATTTTGATTATCAAATATGCATAATTTTAATTTTTAAAATACATTATGGAAATTTACTATTTGTGTAAGATATTAGCACGTATTACTTAATTAATTAACAAAAATTCAACTTTGTTAAAATTTTTATTTATTAAGGGCTTATTTTCAATAATTTAAAAACATTAAAATTAAATTTAAATATTCTAAGATATTAAAATTAAAGTTATATTATAATGAAGATACTAGACAAGGCTTAGGTGATTTGGAAATGTTAAAAGGAAACACCCTGACGCTTCAGTGAGACGATGTGAGAAAATAATACTTAGAGACTGTACGAGAAAAAAAGGAAGACCTTAAAAGAACCAGGGGAAGTGATTAAGAATCATATGGCATGGTTTGATCTTACTGAAGACTTGGCCTACAATAGAAAACTTTGGCATACTAAGATATGGGTAAAGGATATCTATTAAAGAGGGTATCCACAGTCTTATAGGTTATATGAATCCATGTACTGTGATTTTATTGTATAGTATTTATCTCCTAGTTAGTTTTCTATTTAGCGTAATTAATGTGTTGATAGGCTTGGTCAGAGTTACTCATACACAGGTCTTGTTTCCTTTTAACCTGGTTGGAGTTTACTCTTGTACGAGTCTTTTCCGGTATGTATTATTATCTTACCATTTATTTTTAATCTTTAAAATGTTTTGTATAGACTTTATTTTCGTATTGCCTTACCTATTTGTATTATTAATGTTACTATTGTTTCTTTTTATTATTTATTTGTATTTATGTATTTAGTTATTTTATTACATTGTTTGACCTATTTATTTAGTTATTTTATTTTATTATTTTTCTTTGGCATATGTATGTGATAAACCCCTGATTACGTATTCCAAAAGAAAGCCACAATGCCACATGCTAAGCAGTTTTAATTGTTTTATGATTGTTTTACGTATCCTAGAATGTAGGGGTCAGTTATGTTTACTAGTTAATTGAGAACTTTGTTCCATAGTTAGAGCGTCAGTCATTCTAGGCAATTAGTTATTTTGTTTGTCTATTAATATTACGCATGTGGAGATAGGAGGGGAATAACTTATTCAAACCTTTTATTTGTAAAGATTCTCCCATTGGTTATTATTCCTTCTTTAAGTGAGATTCTTGCTAATAGAGAGCTTAATAGATTTTTATTTCGCTTTTATCTCCTAAAAGTACCTAATCCCTACCAATTTGGTATCAGAGTTGGTTCGAATAGGGTGAACACACACTCATCTTCTTCTTCTAGTCAACCAAACCCACAAAACACCCAGAACCCACAGCAACCACAAAACCTGCAGAATCCTACCACTAACATGACTGAAGCTCTTTTGTTGCAACTTTCTGACATGGTTGCGCAGTTGAGCAATCTCAACTCAAAGATGATTGCTCTGAAGACATCCTCCAGTGAGATTCCTCATGTTGAAGGCAGTCTCGGTAATCAAGAAAGGGGAAAAGAATATGTGCAGAGCTCCGATGATGAGGACGATTATGACACATCTTGGTAGTTGAAAAATCCGTCCAAATGTCCATCAATCAAGATTGAGTTCCCCAAGTTTGAATATGGGGACCCAAGAGGATGGATTTTGAAGGCTGAAAAATACTTTCAATATTATCACACCCCTGATGAGATGAAGGTCAACATCGCTACCATGTACCTTGAAGATAATGCTCTCGATCTCTTCATATGGATCAACACCAAACAAACTTTGCTTTACTGGGAGGAACTTACAAAGACATTTCAAGAGCATTATGGTCCAGTAGAGTTTCAGAACCCAGACAAGTATCTCTATGGCATTAAACAAATGGGAACGGTGCAAGAGTATCATCAGGAAATTGCTAAGCGATCTGCACGAGTGAAGAATTGGCCAGAGCACTGTCTTTTAGTAGTTTTCCTCAACGACTTGAAGAAGGAACTCAAGGCAGATGTGCACATCCAAAAGCCAATAACGATTTACAAGGCGATGACCTTGGCAATTGAATATGAAGCCAAAACTCAGATTGGGCGTGGGCTTAAACCGAGCAGTTCATTCAACCTGACTTAACCCAACACCAATACCACCTGGGTTGCACGTGATTCTCGTTTTTCTGGAGTAAAAACTCAGCTAGCAACGAACGTGAATATGTTTTCTTCAGCGCAAAGTTTATGGGATGTTGAGAAACATAAATGACGGGATAAGGGACTCCGTTATAGATGCAACGAAAAATTTCAGTCGAGTCGCCATTGCAAGGCAGGTACTTTAAAAATTATGGAAATCACTGAAGAAGAAGAACCAGGAGCTGCTTTCGAAGATGAAAATGAAGAAGATTCAGAGATGCAGGCCGAAATCTCCTTCCATGCTATTCTGGGCAGTAACTCGAGCTCAACTATGAAGTTACAAGGGATACTGAATCAAAAGAAAGTAATTATTCTTATAGATAGTGATTCTACCCATAATTTTGTGGCTCAAACACTTGTTTCAGAATTGAAGTTACCCACTTAATCTATCGCTTCTTTTGGGGTCCAGATTGGAGATGGGTTATTGATTCGCTGCAATAAGGTGTGTAGACAACTTCAAATTCAGATTCAAGATTTGAAGATCGGGGGTGATTTCATTCCATTCATTCTTACGGGTGTTGACATGGTTTTAGGAATTGAATGGTTGGCTTCCTTAAACACCATGCAAGCAAATTGGCAGCAAATGTTCAAGATTTTCTAGGTTGATGGCTGAAGATACAAATTGCTGAGGGTACCTTGAAATTTAACTTCTAATATAGAGCTGAAGATAATGACTAAGCAAACGGAGTTTTCAGGGAGTTTGTGTCAGAAACTCACTAATATTGATGACCTACTTCAAGATTTTTCAGATTTATTCTCTAAACCTACCTCTTTTCCACCTCTCCGCAGTCATACTTATGCCATCAATCTTCATCCTAATGCTCAACCTCCAAATATACGACCATATAGATATCCTTATTTTCAGAAGGATGAAATTGAGAGGCAAGTTGCTGATTTGTTATCTAAAGGATTCATTCGGCCTAGCTCTAGTTCGTTCGTGAGCCCTGTGCTACTAGTCAAGAAGAAGGATAGTTCATGGAGAATGTGTATAGACTATCGGGAACTCAATCACATCACTATTTTTGATAAGTATCTTATACCCAATGTGGATGAGTTGCTCGACGAACTCCACAGTGCTGCCTATTTCTCAAAGATTGATATTAGCTCGGGTTATCATCAAATTCGAGTCCAACCTGAAGATATTCATAAAACGACATTCCGAACACACTTAGGCCATTATGCATTTACTATGATGTCATTTGGCCTCATAAATGGTCCTTCCACATTCCAAGCGGTAATGAATGATCTCTTCTGTCCCCATTTGAGGCATTTTGTCTTGGTGTTTTTTGGTGATATTTTAATTTACAGCACCTCTCTTCATCTTCATAAGTTTCATTTGGAAGTGGTCTTTAATTCATTACACTTACATGCATTCCATGCTCACGCTAAGAAGTGCACTTTTGCCCAACAACAAGTGAATTTTTGGGACATATTGTTTCACAAGTAGGTGTTGGTGTTGACCCGGAGAAAATTGAGGCTGTACAGCAGTGGCCTTCTCCAACCACTATCAAAGAACTTCGTGGTTTCCTTGGACTCACAGGGTATTTAGACGGTTTGTGTAGAATTACGGAGTCATTGCTAAGCCACTTACTAATCTCACTAAGAAGGATGCATTTAATTGGAATGAATGGGTTGAAATTGCATTTCAGAAGCTTAAGGATGCATTGACAATGGTGCCAGTCTTGAAACTACTAGATTTTCAATAATCTTTCACTATTGAATGTGATGCTTCTATAGAAGGGATTGGAGTTGTTCTCATGCAACAAGAGCACCCCATAGCGTATTTCAGTAAGGGACTCTCTTACTCTAATCGATATAAGTTAGCTTATGATCGCGAATTACTAGCTCTTGTGCTGGTTGTCCAAAAGTAGAAACATTACTTAATTGGCCATCATTTTTATGTCAAGACTTATCATAAACACTTGCTTAAGCGGATTTCTACGAACTCTCAGCAGCGTCTAATTTTAAAGTTACTACCCTTTGATTTCACTATATTATATAAAGTGGGGAGGATAATGCAGCAGCTAATGCGCTCTCCCGAGAGCCACAACAATCTGATTTCTTTAATTTAATCATGCCTGTATGCTGATTTGCCGGAAGCATATCTCCAGGATAATCACAACAAGAATCCCATCTCTGACCTACAGAAAGATTCATCTTCACATTCTAATTTTCAATGGTCAACCAATAAACTATTTTACAAAGGCAAGTTGGCAATCCCTTCTAACTCCAACTTACGTGCAACTCTTTTAGCTGAAGCACACGAAACCCCCATTGGTGGACATGGAGGTTATTTGAATACTTTAAAGAGGCTTTCAAATCAGTTTTATTGGCCTCACATGAAGAAGGATGTCAAGCTTCATGTTCAACAATGCTTGACTTGTCAGCGCAACAAATATGAAACTCTTGCACCTACTAGTCTTTTATAGCCATTAGCTATTCCAAAAAAAAAAAAGGGGACGATATTTCCATTGATTTTGTAACTGGGCTACCTAAATCACAAGGTGTTGACACTATATTTGTAATAGTTGATCGCTTGAGTAAATACAACCATTTTTTGCCACTTTCTCATCCGTATACAACTAAAACAGTGGCTGGAATTTTCTGCAAGGAAGTTGTTCGTCTCCATGGCATTCCTCGTTCCATAGTTTTTGACCGAGATTCAATTTTCCTAAGTTCTTTTAGGCAGGAGATGTTCCATCTCCGTCAAACTCATTTACAGATGAGTACTTCCTACCATCCTCAAACCGATGGACAAACAAAAGTTGTCAATCGATGCTTAGAGGCCTATTTACGTTGTTTTGCATATGAATAACCCAAAAAATGGAGCTCTTACTTAAGCTGGGTTGAATATTCATACACACTGGTTTTCATGTTTCTACGGGTATTTCACCTTTCAAGGTGGTTTATGGCAGGGACCCACCACCTCTACATCCATTTGTGAAAGGTGAGACTGCTAATGTAGAATTAAAAGACCAATTATTGATGAGAGATGCAATGTTAAAATTGCTAAAAAGTTATCTTGTTAAGGCTCAAGCACATATGAAATATCAGCATGACAAGAAGCATCGGGAACTTTCTTTTAATGTTGGAGATTATGTCTTATTACACATTCAACCCTTTAGACAAAAATCTCTATTCAAGCAGTGCTATGAGAAGCTTTCTCCTAGGTTTTTTAGGCCCTACAAGGTTATGAGAAAGCTAGGTTTAGTAGCTAATGAATTGGAACTTCCATCAGATGCACGGATTCATCCAATTTTTCATATTTCATTGCTTCACACTGCTCATGGTGTTCCATCGACATCATCACCAGCTCCACTACCCATTTCTACTGATTGGGAACTGCAGTTGCAACCAGAGCGTGTGCTTGACCATCGTCGGACTTCTATGCAGGATTTGGAGTTGTTAGTAGCTTGGCAAAGTTGACCTCTTGAAGATGCTATTTAGGAAGACTATAACCTCTTTGCTGCTCAATATCTTGATTTTCACCTTGAGGACAAGTTGACTTTCGAAGGGGAGAGACATGATAAACCTCTGATTACATATTCTAGGAGAAAGCCACAATGCCACATGCTAAGCAATAATGAAGCCACGTGCAAAGCAATTTTAAGTGTTTGATGACTGTTCTACGTATCCTAGAATGTAGGGGTCAATTATGTTTACTGGGTAATTGAGAATTCTATTCCATCAGTCATTCTAGAACTCTATTCCGTAGTTAGATAGTTAGAGGGTCAGTCTTTCTAGGCAATTAGTTATTTTATTTGTCTATAAATATTACGCATGCGGAGATATGAGGAGAATAACTCATTCGAACCTTTTATTTGTGGAGATTCTCCTATTGGCTATTATTCCTTCTTTAAGTGAGATTCTTGCTTATAAAGAGTTTAATAGATTTTTATTTCTCTTTTTATCTTCTAAAAGTACCTAGTCTCTACCGGTATGCACATCAATTTATAATTTTGTAGTATTTTCATGATACATTACATGTAGGTCTATCGGAAACAGTCTTTCTATTAAGTAAAGGTAAGGTTGCATATTATTGGGCCTTTTTAAGCTATATGTCTCAGCGGAACTTCAACTAGGTGTTGATAATGATTATAGCGAACATACTAAAATAAGAAATATATTTTTTAATTTATGTATAACACCGTTATTAGTTTGAGGCTCCGCATAATTTTTCACCGGTCACTAAACTAAGCATAATCACAGACAGACCTGGGCCTTTGAAGGTACTTAGTTGAAGGTAGGATTATATCCTTTTCGTTGACGGAAACATAAACAGTCGCAACCGCGTTTATAATATTACAACCTTAATATCACGGAAAGTCAGAACATGGAAATCAGCCCAAGAATGACCTACTTGGAGCTTACCAGGTTAGCAATAAATTCATCAACGTTCTTGTCAGAACTCCCACCTTCACTAACAGCCTCTATAGCCAACTCTCTCCACTTCTCAACATTCTTCTTCATCTCTTTACCTCTCTCACTCTCCATCACTTCCCTTACACAACCCTCAATTTCATCTCTTGTCACAATTCCGTTCTCATCAGCTTTCACTCTGACTCCTACCTTCCAAACATCCTCCACAAGCTTGGCATTTGGTGGCTGGTCGGTCCATTGTGGCATTGCCACCATTGGCACGGCCAAGCTCAGTGCCTCGATAGTCGAATTCCAACCAGAGTGTGTCAGAAAACATCCCACAGTTCCAGTAGCTAGTGCTTTCACTTGAGGGCTCCAAGTCACCACCAAACCCATGTCAGTCAACTTCTCTACCTCGGTTTTAGGGAACTTTTCTTGTTCAGAAGCCTTGATCACCCATAAGAAGTAGAAGCCGGTGTTCTTCAAACCCCAAGCAATTTCTTCCATTTGCTTCGGGCTCAAATCAGCCATGCTACCAAATGCCACATACACCACTGAATTGGGTGGTTTAGTGCTAAGCCAATCCATTGAAATGGATGCATCCAAAGTAAAGAGATCTATATTATACTCGATATCATTTTCAATACACTTGTCCAAGTACATCGACGGAACCGTTGGCCCTACTGTCAACACCGGACAGACTTTTGACATTATATCCACCACCTGTTTATAAACATATTATGATCATAGTCAGTAAGGCCGTCTCATTCTCCACCACCTATATATCCTACTTTAATCTATTCCTACTAATTAATTCAAGTAATCTTAGGCCTAATAAAAAAAATTATACCTTAATCAATCCTTATCACAATAGTGTTTAAAAATAATATGCCTATGGCATCAAACTAATACTAGTTTGCTAGACTATATCAAAGTTGTATTATTGGCAAGTGTCGGTTAAGTCAAAATCACTCTTTCAGGGTTTTATTAATCACAGTTAGGCCGTGGTAATTATGGACAATACATTAGCTATTAGGGTCACAGACAATTATACCAAATTAGGAAACTAATTAACAACTGAAGTTTGATCAGCGGTCTATATTAAAACCTTGGTTTTGCATCATCATTTTAAAACTTGTGTTATTGACCGGTATGTACTCCTCGTCTCTTTTATTTTTTGCTTAACTGACCTTGATAATGTAATTATAGAAGTTTGAACAAGTTTTAATACGATTGATGTGCAATACTTATAAAAAGAATCAAGTACCTCAGCCTCTAGCTTGTAGAAAGTGTTGATAAGTAGATAATCGGCCTTTTCTGCATTAGAGAACTGACTCAACAACATTGCAAAGTATGCCGGATACGACTTGGGCACACCAATGAAGGACGGCAAGTCTCGGAGATCCAAAGGCGGCAACCCTGGAATCAACACCGGGGTCGACGTACAGGGCAGAGTCAGTAACTTGTTCTGAATATTATAGTAAATATAATCCACCGCACACGTTTGGGTGAAGAAGGCCGCTGCGAACAAACCATAGTCTTTGGCAACGTCTAGAGCCCAAGGAATAAAAGGTTCATAAACTACACAGTCTACAGGATTCGTTGAACTTCTGTACTTGACTATGAGCTCTCCGAGTGTCCTTGAGCCTTCAGCTTTTAGCCTCGTAAGGTAAGCTTCAACGTCCAAGGCTTCGAAGAAACCGCCGTCGTCATAGCCGTCCGATATGACGTCGATTTTCACAGGACCCACCGATGAGCCAAACCCCATAGCCTTGGAAATGAAAACTGTGGTCAAAAGTGTGGTTTTGAGGCCTTTGGAGACCAATCGCCTCGCGAATTGCATCATAGGATTGACATGGCCTTGCCCTGGATATGGAAGTAGTAGTACGTGGGCTTTAGGTTTCATTTCCATCTCCTTCGCGCAAACTCGGACTGTTTGGAACTTGGTAATGCAAGAGGTCAACTACAAAGTCTATATATAGAAGAGTTGCGTTAAATCGATTCCATCGAAACCTTACTTTGCTTTTGCTTGAATTAACAAGAGCCTCACATATTTTGGAATCTACAGGTATTAAGGTTTGGGATTAGTTTCAGCTTACTTGTCCTACGAACTAGGAACTCATATGTATGCTGCGCGAGTGGAAGTAGAAACAATGTATTCTGCTAAGGGATGGGGACCATGACGTTGAACTTTTTGTTTCTAATTCGTAAGGTGGAAACAAGTAACGTGTGAATGGAACTCTTCAATCCTTAGTAAATCTTTGAGGCTCTTATTATCTTCTATATAACAAGAGCCTCAAAGATTAAATAACCGAGTCACTTGCTATCTTCTATATAATCAGCTACGGAAGATACGAGGAGATCAAACAAAGGGGTTGTATTATTAATTTTATTAACTTTAATTAATATTTAATAACAAGATTAATTTCTTTCTGTCGATGCAAATTAGTCTTGGTTGGGTCGGTTGTGCTAGGCCTAGGCCCATCTCCACACGTCCACGGCTCATTCGGCCCATCAGGTGTTAAACTCCCATGCAAACACAAAGATCTACGTAAACCTAGCATCCGCGGCATATATAAGGTACTATTCTACCATGATACAGGTACAACAATATAACCCTAGCTTTTTCTCTGTTCTCTACGACTAATTTCCTCACAAAAAGACTGACTTGAGCGTCGGAGGGGCCTTCCGAGAATCAACTCTCGGCCCGCCGTTATTTGTTTTGCAGGTATTCCATAGCCAGAGTCGCACAGATCATGGATCCAAACAACGACGTTCAACCTCAGCAA
>JANZLH020000078.1:486361-496576 GCA_026770325.2 Erythroxylum fimbriatum
CACTCTCTGTGGGATCGACCTAGACTCACCACTCTACAGTAGTAGTCTAGTTATTTTAATTTTGATTAGCGTTACGACGCGTGGTCAAGCGTCAGTGGAATTGGTTCACATATTGCTAGTTAATGCAAACATGACTAAAAAGGAAATATAGACATGTTGATCCAAGATTTGTCTTGTCATTAAACCAAGATGTCTTGGGCTTAATAGTAAGCGTAGTCTCACTCTAAGACAATTATAAGATACACCAACCAAAAGGGGAGCAATAATCGGGACCAGTGGCCAATAAGTTGGCAAACTGACAATTAATGTATTTTGTGAGGTATCATTATATTTTGTACTATAATCATTGATCTGGTGTATTTTATAACTATGTATTATATTTGTAAACCAAATAAAGAACATGTTTATTTTGCAAACCAGTTTAATAAATAGGTTTATTTTGTAAACCAACCAAATGAACATGTTTACTTTGTACTATGACAATTGATGTTTAACTAAAGTTGACTCATCATATTTAATGTATTTTGTAACTATATCTTATATTTGTAAACCAACTGAATGAACAAGTTTATTTTTTAAGCCAACTTAATGAATATGTTTTACGATGTTTTTTCGCAAACCTACTAAATGAACATGTTTATTTCGTATTATGATAATCGATGTTTGCCTAGATTTCATGCATTATATTTGGTGTATTTTGTAACTTTACCTTATATTTGTAAACCAATTGAATGAATATGTTTATTGTGATGAATCAGTATAATTATTGATAAAAATGGATAACATTGCATTTAATAATAAGAGAAAATTTACATTCATACTAAAATTTTATAACCATGTAGAAGATGATCAATGAAACAAAAACTGAAATAAATCCTACAATTATATTAAATAACATCAACCTCATCTCCTTTTTCTCTCTATTCAACATCTTAATGTCGTACTTCATAATTTTTAATTGCTCATCATATTCCTTTGTATCATTTATGCTTCTCCATCTTTCAACCTTTTTCACTCAATAGAACAAATATTTCCTTATCTATCTTGAGTACAAAACTATATAGTGTCAGTTCACAATGTGAAACATAATTTCAAAACAAACAAATTATTAATGAAGTCTTTATTTTAAACTATAACTTGAGACATAAATATAATCTTATACAAATCAAATTATCAATCAGGTAAGCACACAACTAAATGATATTCATGTTAATAAGCATAATGTTAGGTTTTGATCAACAACCTATACCTATGCTTTTTTTCGAATAAAATATATAATTTTATAGACTTTAGCAAAAGTAGATATCAAAAGAGTTTGTCATTAATAATATGATTAGAAATTGGCAGAGAAACATAGAACACAAATCAACGATATCAAATCAGGAAGTGAAGGGATTGAGTTAACCAAGACATAATAATAGAGAAACCACACCAAATTATAGGAAGAGAGAAGCCAAGTAATCTTTAGCATTGTCAGGTCTGAACCTTTTAATTTTGGTTCCAAATTGGGTTTGAATCATGGTACAAAACTGAGGAAGGACTATGCTTACATCTGACTTGTGTTTGAGAAGAAAGATCCAAGTCATACGTGTGCAATCCTCAATAAATGAAACAAACCATTTTGTACCAGAAACATTAGAAATGGGTGATGGACCCATATATCACTATGAACAAGGTCAAAAGGTAGAGAACTTTTACTAATAGAAGTTGGAAATGGCACACCTTTTGGAGCAAGAGAGAAGCCAAGTACTAAAAATTACAAGTGGAATAGAGAAGAACAAACTGGAAGACAAGTTTCGATGTCTGCCAGAGCAACAAAGAAGAAAAGATGAGAAGAAAAAGCTTGGAGGATTGCCAGAGGAATAAAGTTATGCATAGAGAGATTATGGATCGAGAATTTTAGGGAGTCAACATCATTGTTTGGTTTGAACTAGACTGAGAATTAGATGGAAACATTTTGGTGTTTCTCAAATTGTCGTCAACAACGTTTGAGAAAAACCCAAATCATTGTTATCTGGTTCATTGCCTATAAATATATGTTTTAATCTTTTGGACTCCACATGTCATATAGTAAGGAGTCCATAGAAAATAATCAAAAATAATAGATATGATTTTTGTAATGGTAGGCTTGGCAATTTTGGCGGGCGGACCACGGGCTATGGGCTAAAACAGTTCGGCCTAACCGGGTCACAGGTTAAGGTCAGGCTGTGGCGGGCCAGCCCGTGACTCATCGGAACAACAAAAATGACGTCATTTTGTAAATTTTTTAATAAAAAGTAAGAATAGTAATGTATGTCCAAATTTAAGAACATTTTAGTAATGGTAATGTATGTCCATATGTTCAAAGTCAAAGAGATTGGCAAGGAGCATATTAGTTATGTGGACCTCAACTATGATAATGATTGTAGCATAACATACAAGAAGTTGTAAGAAATTTTAATCAAAAGTTCAAGGCATCATAAATATATTTGTAAAGTATTGCATCAAAAAATAAGGTTATTGCAACTTTTGGCTATATCTGGTATTGGATCTCTTCATAGGAGTTTGTAATGAAAAAAAAAATAGTTTGTCCCCAAAAAAACTAATTAAATACATTTCTTCCTAAAGCACAAAATTTGCCTCACTTCTTTTGAGTGATTCTAATCACGATAATCTCAGTTTATTCCAAAGACACCAGATGAAAGAATTTAATTATAAAATTTTAGATACGTGATAATTAAATTATTAATAAGAGTAAAAGTATTTATAATTTTTTTCTATCTTTTCCCATATTATAAAATGAATTTTACTTTCATACAGAATTCTTATGATTTTCTCACTTATCTTGTTTTTAAAAATCATATCTTATATATTATAGTTTTTGCAACTATTAAAATTGTCTTGGCTGTTAAGTAGTTATCATAATGTGTAATTGATTATCCATATCATGATAGGTGTTTGTGTATATTATCTCTCACTTATATATGATGAGATTAATCCATTAGAATTCTGTAATTCTCATATTTGTCTAATAATCCATATGACCAATATATGACAAGAGTTAATTATTTTAAATTTGTTAGATGTTATTTTTGTTTTATTTTATTTGTTTCATTAAGTCATAATTGTATTTAACTCTTTCTTTAAGAGACAATGGTCATGTTTGAATACAATTTTTTATATGAGTTACCAATCAAAATAATCTTCTCTTGTTTTAAATTTTCTAAAATTGTATTTAATTTAGAATTGCTTTAAAAGATCACATCACACATGATCCTTTAGTACCACTTTAAAGTAACAAACATTAAATTTAATTTTTAAGAATTAAATAAGAGTTAAAAGGATATATTATAAGACTCATTTAACCTTTAATGTCTCTTATAATATAATTTAAGATCTTATATTAATCCCTTTTCATAATCGATTTTACACATGTTGTATATGATATAGTATTAACTTCTTTTCATTTAAAGTGTTCTTCTATTCATGAGATAGCATATAGATATTGGTTCAGATCTACTTAAAAACGTTTGGAAAGTTTGGTGAATGGAGAAGTTGCAAATTTTGGAATTTTCGAATTCGATTAAGATTAATTGAATAGGTCTTGAGACAGAGTAATCAATATCTTAGAAAGTCTAGAATCAACACATAATTGGATCAATAATAGTTAAGGGAATAAAATAATGAAAGAAAAAATCCTAAGCATTCATCCTTGATCAACTTTCATTCAATTTGGCAGCTCATCTATGTTATTGTTTAATTGTCTTGTTTATTTATTTGTTTTACTTTCTGTTATTTATTTTTAATTAAATCAATTTATTAATACCTTAGACAAAGTTAGGTTCAAATTGTCAGATATTGCATAATCCTCGTAGGAACAATAATCTCTAATACTACAAGATACGATCTATATACTTGCGAGTATTGAAAGTTTTATCATATATAAAACTTGCTTAATAATAAAAAAATAAAAGGATAACAATAAACTTGCGGGTATTATATTAAGTGATGCGAATCCACCTAGGATTAAAACTCTAGAGAACCCTTGAATCATGTTTAAACCAAACACAATAAAGCTAATCAAATATGTTAAGCGAATTAACTTGTTGATTATAAGGAAACTAAAGTCAAATTCATTAAGTAATTGAATGTCACAAAGAAAAAAAAAATTTCTTTGGTAAGTTCGAAGTTAAATGATGAATAAGAAAAAGCACTCATGGTTCTCAATAAAGAAAGATGTCAGGATTTTCCCAAAACTGAAAAGAAGCACCCTTTAAATACTTAAACAATAATTAAGACTTCGAGCAAGTATGGCCTGAGACATGCCTGTATTAGAAATTGTAGATCATTATGTGACTAAACTTTGTGAAGATGGAAACAGGCTCGAAGGTGTTAGAAATTAGTCGCATTCACATCTCATAGTATCATGAGCATTCGTATTTATTGAAACATAGCACCAAATAATATAAGAAAAGTGACATTACATTCAAAGAAAAGATGGTTATGAGACTCAGATTGTCTATAACAAAAATTTATCAATGATTTTGAGCTTATGATGGAAAACCAACCTAAACTATGAAGCTCCATTTTGGAATGCAGATGTTAAACCAAACTATATCACTCCATATGATTTGAGGATTAGCTCTTGGCAAGAAGATGTGTTTGACAGTTTTAGATGTGAATTTTCCGGGGGTGTGGGTTAACGAAACAAGTTCTGAGTTTTGGACTCATCTTGATTGTATTGAGACATGGATGAGTTTTGGACTCATCTTGATGACTTGAACTACTGGCAGAGAATCTAAGCATTCACCCTTAAGGTCCTGTTTAAGTAATCAAAATTCTGTTCAGGAATAGCAGGTAATAAAAATGAAAGTCATCACCCTTTAACATTTCAGCTTCAAACATCAAAGACTGAAACTTACATTTTTCTAACAGATGTACATGACAGGCAGTAACTACTTCAGCACCGGAAGTACTTTATTACATTCTGACGCAGTTGCTTCTATATCTTAGGGCAAACAAAAAAAATCTTTCACCTGATTTTTATATATATAGGTACCGAATGGATGCCAGAACTCCCTATCTTGCCTGCACCATAATTTCCAGCAAGTGTTCGACCAATATGAAAGATCAGTTCTATGATGAGAATGGTGAACCTTCATCATCTGAGTCATAATGCTGCCTTCCATTGAAGCCTGGAAAAACCGGTTGAAGAGTTGCATTCATTGGCATAGGACGGACCGAACTGTATATGGTTCTCTCATTGATCTTCCCAACTTCTTTGCAGACATGGTCAAGAGTGGAAAGAAAATCCCTCACCACCGTGAATATTCGGAATGGATGAGCCTCTTCCTTGGCTAAGTTACCATGAAAATACTCCGTTATCTCTTTCACCTGAGAGAGAGCAGCTCTGCCTTGAACTTGAATTCTTTCGATTTCAACAGCCTTCTTCAGAAATCCATTCATATTCTCTGAAAATTTTAAGCTACTGTCCTTCAGGGGAAGTTCTTCATTTAGTCTCAGAACTTCCCTAACTTTTGTAATTCCTGCAGCAAGCTTTGCAACTTCATTGCTAAGTACATCTGAATCCATTGCAGCAGCTTTCTTTACGTTGGTAAGCTCCCCACTCAAGCTAGAAACAACTTGCAGGCCAAGTTTTCTAAATTCAATATCATCCTCAAAAGTAATTTGTTGACTTTTTTCAGCTGTCTGATTCAGGTTTGAAGCTGAAACTCGAGAACCTTCAGATCTGATAATTTCCTGTACAACAAAATGCAAGAGAGTGGTTTTGCCATCAGTGCCCTTAACATCAACAAGCTTAAGGAGTGTGTCCAGCTTGAAGGCATGAGCATCGCCACGGTTGGTGCCAACATTCATACGGTTCCCAGTCTTGAGCACAGCTTCTAGAAGCTTTAGAAACATTTTGCTGTTCCTTAGTTCTTCACAAGCTGCCTGTTGACAATGGATAACACAGTGAAAAGCAGCTGGAAAACCACCACAAAATGGAAAATGGCAAAACAAAATCCATCCTTCAAACAGAAATAGACAAAAATTTCCTAAGCCTCAGGTATGAAATCTACAATCATAATGTGATACTTTTTGGTTTTAGTTTAGTTGTAAAATCCAGTTTTTCATCATTATCAAACTTTCATCAGTAAGACCAAAGAATCATAAGGCATAAGAGCTGATGCAGTGGCAAAAGTCCAAAGATAGAGATGATGGGCTCAAGTGGTTGACACTGGGGACAGATATTTTGGTTAAATATTCTAGACAAGGTAACAAGACTGCTGACAAGCTCAAAATGTTCGCACAACTTCAAAACAGATGAAAATAATTTAGTTTAATACAGAAAGGCTATGAAGGAGATAAAAGTATCCCACACAGATCCTTCTCGTGGTTAAAAAGTTGGAATCCTGGATCTACACACACAATCGGATAGACTTGAATATTGGTAATGCTCAGATTTATAAGCATTACATGCTTAAATATCTAATCAACAAATGCGGCAAATAAGAGTCTACAACAATTAAAGTTTACCTCTAGATTTCCAAAAGACCTATGAAGGTATTCAACTTCTGAATCAAAATTAGCAATGTAAAGCATTGCATCAACTCTCTTAAATGCAAAAGGAATATCAAGCACTGCCTTGAGAAACTTCTCAGCAGGCCCTAATTTTATTGGTGATTCATCCTTGAAATCCTTTAGTTTGCGTTCTTCTTCTTTGGATGGAGCCATCTTTAATAAGCTTTCAAGAAGTTCTGTACCCACTGAATCAGAATTGCCTGTTCGCGTAGACAAAAGTCCAGAGCAATGTAGAAGTGTAAGAATGAATGGCACAAGCAGCAATTGCAGCTAGAGATGGAAAACTTTTCCAAACTTCGAAACATTTGGATGGAAATTATACAATCAACTATCTAAGCAGTTCAGTAACAACGACAATTGCTCACATATTGAATCACCTTCAATGCAGTTACAAGCTTCCATACATGCCAAGGATCAAAGCTTAGCAATGTTAACTTTACCTTCTAATAGAGCTTCACAAACTTCTTCGGTGGTCACATTAAGTGCTCTTAACAATATTGCTATGTTCTGTGACTTCTTTGCATCAAGCACTCGATTCTCCTGGTTCAACAAAGGGAAAGACTGACGCTTCCCATTGTTATCTTTCATATTCAAATTTGAGTTGTTCACCACAAACAATGTCTCAATCATTTCCTCGTTCAACCTTCAGACAAAGCAGTAGAATACAACTTACGAACAACATTATATTTCCCAAACCATCCAAATTTAAGTAACTACTAGATCAACTTCGCTGACAATCATAAGCAATATGGAACCAAGAAACCAGCAAGAAAGCAGAAAACTATTTTACACAAAAAGTTAAAAGGACATTATCGAATCTCACTGAAAAGAGCTGGATTTAATCCGATCCCAGACCATGGCCCGATCAGAGCTGGCTCTAACTTTATCCCAATGTAAAGGCTTTAACTTTGGTTTAGGGGTCGTCTCCTCGCTCCTCTCCAAGGTTGAATTACTTAGCAACTGCTCAGTGGTTGAACTTGATACTGCATTTTGAACGGAAGCTGGCCCTGAAGGAGTTATTAGAATCGGACACCCTGAACGCTCCAAATTCACTTCCTGAGCCACCGGCCCTTTCACCGGAATCTCCCAAAATCGTGACGGTGGCAACGGAGGTGGTGGCGGTGGCAGCTTCATTGCCGCAAATTGCTTAGGTAGACTCTCCGCTGCTGCTGGGGGCTTTTGTTTCTGCCCCATAAAACCTGAACTTTGCTGCAGCGGGTTCTGAGTACTGCTTGACACTGGTGATGATGAAGCAGGAATGCTGATGATAGTATCTGAAGACTCAAACTTTATGCTCTCAGGACTGGGGTTTGACATTGAAGATAAACTAGTCGACACGGAATTCTCCGGGGAAGAAGAATTCGAATGCGGTTGCGAAGCATATCTTGAATTAAAACTCTTAGACCCAAAAATCTCTCCTTGAATGACTTGAAACTCTCTCGTCGAACTCGATCCCAAAGGTACTGGATTCTCATGAAGACTCTCTTTTCTCCCAGAAGACCCCCTTGGAGAAAAGAACTCCTCATCCTCTTCGGTGTCCGAATCATCTTCACCATCATTATGGGAACTAACAAGCACTTCACCACTCCTATAACTTGGTGTATAATTGTGTTTGGGCAATGGAGGAAGTGGCTTTAGCTCAGGAGAGCCAAGCTTTTCATAAGGAGGGGAGGAAGTACCAATCTTTACACCAGCATTGCTTGAAAACGCGATCTTCTGATGATCATCGAGACCAGTTCTCGTGTTTACTAGTGTGCCCAGATAGAGAAACTCGGCACTAGTGTTGGGGATCCCTGGTCTATGAGGAAGTTTTGGAGGCTTAGGTGAGCCATCCGAGGGGATGCTGTTTGGCGGAAAAAGGCGAAGGCTGTCAGAGCGGGAAGTCTTGTCAGAGGTCGTGGTGATGGTGGGATGACGGTGGTGGTGGTGACGGCGGGAGTAGACGAGAAAGGCGGAAAGTGCAGCGAGGATTGCGACGAAGAGAAGAGAGAGAGAGATGGAGATGGTGACAATAAGATGATGGCTCGAGAGGGATGAGGAAGGAGTGTGGGGAAAAAGGAGCGAAGAGATGTTGGCCGGAAAAGATGTGAGGGGGTTGGAAGGTGGTGTAGGAGGCGGTGGTGACTGGACGGTGGGAAAAAATGACTTTTGTGGGTTGGTGGGTGTAGAGGAGAAAGGGTACTTTGGTTGTTGAGGTTGAGATTGTGATTGGGGAGACTGTGACGGCGGCTGGGCCGCCGGAGGGACGGCAGTGTTGAGTGGGAAAAGTGGTTGGTGGAGGAGGTGTCGGTGGTGGTGAGTGGCAGTGGTGGTGGTCGCAGCAGTAATAAAGAGAAATGAGAAAAGAAGGAGAATGATTGTTCTGTTTATAGCCATTGAGATGCTTACTCTGTTTTTCTCTGGCATAATGGTTCTTTGAAACGTTTTGCAGAGAGAGACAAATGACAAAGGTTGAAACTTTTGTCAATCGCGAGTAAACTATGGAAGGAGACGAGGGCTTTATTAAGCTTTGTACTTGGACCACCAAGACGAAGAATGAAGAAAAGCTATGGAGTTGCAGAAAAAAGAAACTCTGTTTTCAGTGAGAAAAAAGCTTAGGTATGTACGATACTCTTGACTAAAAGATTGATTGATGCACAGGTCATATCCCTCTAGAGTGTTTGCTCCCAACTCAGAGCAAGATAGAGATTGGAGAGACAAGGGGCGGAGAAGTTGCTACATGGAGATGATAGGAGGGAATAGTAGGAGCAAGAGAATGGTAGTTCAGACTAAAGTTGGAGGGAACACCAAACCCGTTAGCCATTACATTAAAGTTTGCTTCTTTCTCTCCCGTTTGGATTTTCACCTCAAGAAAGAGACGAGAATAACGGAACTCCCTGAACAAAGAAACTTACCAGATAGCTTAACAACAATTGCACTGAAAGGAGCACACAGGGTAAGTTAAAAGGTTAAAGGAGAGATCTTGAAGAAGATACACCAGAGGTTAAAAGGGTGTCTGACACTTTTTGGGATTTGCAGAAAATTTTAGGTAAGAGATTCTTTGCAGTATCATCCACTTTCACTAGCAAGGAATGAGCTGTTTAGGAACAGTGAAAGCAAGAGCCATGCACTAGCAAAAGCAAATGCTTTCACACTCTTTTTAGTTGATTTTTGAGTCAAGCCTCTGTTTTAGTCACCTGATTAAGCTACAGAGTGCACTGATCGAGGACCGAACAGGCAAACAAACAGAAACCTTTTGTGCTTGTGTGTCCTTTACTCCGCGTGAAGAATGTTGGCTTAGAAGAACGCTTGGATAATATAAAATATTTTATTTCAAATATTTGATTAATAAACTTTAGGGGTGCCTTGGTTAAGTGAAGTATTAATAGGTTAAGAATAAAAACATTTTGGTTAGTTATGTATTATTATCGTATAAAAAGACTTTTGATATTTCACTAATAAGGATTACTCGACACCTCCCGTATAAAAGAGGAATCATTTGCATTTTTAATTAATTAATTAATTAATTATATTTTAATTTATATTTAATTAAAAAAAAAGAAAGTGTTATGGCCAGAGTCAGAAATTTAAAATAGAAAGGTTCAAATATTTAAGATTTTAAATTTTAAAGGGCCTAGTGTACTACTAAGCTTCAAATAACTCTATCCTTATATT
>JANZLH020000078.1:498433-514541 GCA_026770325.2 Erythroxylum fimbriatum
CATAATCTGATTTACTATTAGCTAAATATATATTATTTAATATATTAATTTTAATAAGAATTATAAATATTTTAATTTAATATTATATATTTAATTAATTAAAATTATGAATAATTTAAATTTACTTAGTAATTTTATTTAATTTTCGTAATGAAATTAAATAATTTTAATTTTAATAAAAATTTAATTTTAAATTATTTATTTTAATAAAAATAAATTTAATTTTTGATAATTTTTAATAAATATTATATAAGAGATTTAACATTTTATTTAATTAAAAAAATTCATTAAATTTTATCTAATATATAATTGTTATCAGTAATAAAAATATAAATATATTGATATTAAATTTGTTTTTACTTATAAACAAAATAAATCAGGGGTACCCTTCGTGTTACTTCTGTAACTTAATTAATACAGTGGATTAGGTTTCTTGGTTTTAACGATCATCCTTAAACGAACCATTTACAAAGAACAAGAGAAAAATAAAAGAGTTACTACAAAAAAAAAAAAAAAAAGAGTGGGTTAAACATAAATCGAATCAAATTACATACAGCAGCCACTTGGTCGAAGCAACATGAAATTTTCATTTCACATTTTACCAAAGACTATCTAGTTAGAGTTTGTTAGGACGTAGCATTTCCAACAATAAATATAAACTACCCACAAGACTGTTAGGTTTGAAGACAGGAACAGGACATGAATGATGTTGGCGATGCACTTCACTCCAAACTCTGACTTGCTGAAAATGAACAAACCATTTTAAGAACACATTTTGTGGTCTAATTTCGGGGGAATTTGACCGGACAAGAGAGATTTAGCTATCGTCCAAAATAAATGGGCTTGGGATGCTCTGTGCTTATTTTTGTGTACCAAGCCTGTGCCATTAAATCAAAGCCATTCATTCAGATCTGTCCCCAAATAAATGTGCCTGTGCCGCTGCTCGTGTCCGTGTAGAATTTTCGTCTAATTTCGTGGATTGTGCAATGGAGATTAATGCGAAGCGAGCTGTCCATAAAACTATTGTATTGGTTTAAGATTAGACTGTGTTTAGTCCAAGGTTTTATATAATAGAATGAAATGAAATGTAATATTATTCTTTCGTTTAGAAAAAAGTTTTATAATAGAACGAGATGGGCTGGAAGAGAAGAGTTTCATATTACAACTCATTATATCATAAGCAGTAAAAATAAAAAACCTCCAATTTAGAGAGTTTAAGATGAAATGTAAAATAATAATTTTCTAATTTTACATCAATTTACGTCTCATTCTATTAAAAACATTCCATTTCACTTATTTCATTTTATTTTATTAAAAACTTTACATCCAACTAAACATAGCTTAAGGTTACCTTTGAGTAGCTTTATTAATAGAATTAAATAAAATGTAATATTATTTCATCATTTGGAAGGAAAGTTCATAATAGAATAAGATGAAAGAGAAAGATTTTATATTACATTTCATTTCATCTTAAACAATAAAAATAAAAACCCCCCAATTTTAAAGGTTTAAAATGGAATGTAAAATGACTAATAATTTTTCACTATATTATATTATAAACCCTTCTTTTAAACGGTATTACATTATAAACTTTTTTATTCCTCTCAAAGAATAATTTTTTAATATTCTATTTATTTATAAACTACTATTTCATTTAATTAAAAATCTTACTAAACATAGCCTTATATTAACATGGAGACAGGGACTACATGTACATATACACGTTGATAAGAGCATTAACTCTGGAGTCGTTGACGGGGGCTACATAGACATATTGATAAGAGCATTAAATGCTTGCCACTTGCTAACAAGTGGGAGGAATTATAGCTACGTGGTCAATATAGCGCCATTTGGAAAATGACGTGGTCGTCTTCATGATAGAAAATAATGGCACTCTCTAGTCTCTACCCTTTTTAGCTGTACATTAAAAAGGCATATTTAAAAAAAATTAAGTATATGTATTAATTTATTAAAATATAGTGAAATATTTAATTTAAATAATTATTATAATCTTCTCTATTAAAAGAATTTGATATTTAAATTTTTTAATAATTTAACATTCTTGAAAATATGTTTCAATTAATTATGAAATGGCAGAATCTCCTCAATTATTTCGTGATGGAGTGATAACAATGATTAACAAAACTTTAAACTTTTGTATGTTTTCCGTATGTTAACCAACAAGCTTTAATTATATGTCCTTTCATTTACTAGTAGCTGACAAATTATTAGTATATTTTTATAATAACAAATCCTTAATTACTAGATAAAATTCTAAATATAATAATTAAATAGTATTCTTCGCACAAAATCTTGAATTGGGCGAGAAAATCGGACCAATTTGAGTTTAAGGATAACAATGGTCAGCTTCCCTCAATTTTTTAAAAACAATTTTTAAAAATATAGCATAACGTAATTTTTTAATTGAATCCAAGTTTGAGTTGTCCGAGTTCAGGATTACTCAAAGTCTAACTTTTCTAAGTAAAGCGATGTGATTTTATTTAGAATAATTGAGTCCTAAATTAGTTTATGACTAAGTCTAACTCATGAATTGACCCATTAAAAATATTAAAATTTAGACTCCTAAACTAAAAATTGTCGCCCTGATTTGAGTTGACTCATAGATTAGGTCATTGAAAATAATAAAATTTAGGTTCTTAAGTTAAAAATTATCGTCCCTATTTGAGTTGAACGCTTCCTTATTCACACTAATTTCTTTCAACTAATTAAGTAAAAGCATTCTTTGGGGAATAAATAATTGATAAATACTTAGGTAGACAAGCAGGAATAAAGTCATAAAAGATTAGAACTAAGTACATTAAATGCAAAGAGCGCAGTTTTAAAATAACTTGTAAAGTTATTTTTTTGATTAAAAAATTATGAATTTGAATTACATAAATAATTTTATTATATAAAATTGCATATAATTAATATGTTTTCATCAACTTTCTAAAAATTAAGAGCTTTATAATTATTGTTCTTATTGTTGTTGAACGATGCTGTTACAATGGTCGCAGGACCATAACAAGTAAACTATGGAATGTCGGTGAAAAATGAAAACTGGGGAAAAGACAGAAGCAAGTGCCCAAAAGTCATTAAAAGCTCGCAGGAGAAAGAGACAAGAACGTGACACAAAAGGTGACGGGACAAATGGCAACTATTACAAATGAACATAAATACAAATATGAAATAGTAAACCCGTGAATTAAGCCAAAAAATACCAGACTGAGAAGTAACCCACCTGGTCCTGACCTTCTTGAGTGCTGGAATGGAAACCAACTCCCACGATAGATTCAGATCAGAGGCCTCTCCACCCTCCAGTCTCCATACGTTTGTTCAGTATAGGGTGTCGTGCCAAGGAAAAGTATAGTACTCCATATTAGTAGTACTATTTCATCATCTCTTTCTTTATGTGTCAAACTCGATCGAACTCACCCCACGTCTACAAATGTCGTTGACAGAATAATTCCAATAACACGGAATGCGTGCATATCATATTATATACACATTCTTTTCACTTCTTTCACTCTGATGACAGAAACTCTTATCACCCTTCTTTTTCCTTCTCCGACTAAACTAGAACGAATGGCTCAGCCAACTACCACCATCTCAGTATCAGGAGCTTGTTCGTAAGATAAACTGGGAGGAAATAGAACAAAAGGGTACAATGTTTGTCAACTTAAAATAGCAATCTGTTTATTGTCATTGGGCATGGCAGGGTGGTTTCCTCCAGCACATTGGCAACGTCTCGCCGTTGGCTGCCGAACTCTGGGGGTTCATTCTGGACTCCATTTGACCTGGACGCTGGGCTATCAACGCGTGATAGTCGAAGTGGACTCGCTAGAGGTCCTCAATATTCTTTCCTCCGCATTTACTCCTACTAATGAACTTTTTGTGTTGGTGACAGGTACCCGGGATCTCCTTCATCGGACGTGGGAAGTGAAGTTCTAGCACGTGTATAGGGCCGACAATCACTGCGCGGACAGTCTGGCCTCCCTCGCTATGCTCTCCCGACCAGGCCTGCATATCCTGCAAGCCCCTCCGCATCTTCTCAGGATGCAGCTTCGTAGAGATCAGAGCGGTCTTTGTACCGCCACTCGTTGCACTAACTAGCCTGTGCTGATGTTTTTGTCCATTGTATCCAAAAAAAAAAAAGAAACATAGAGTTCTGAATTTGATGAAGGGTTCATTTGATGTTAGATACATCCATCCTTGCAAACATTTAAACAAAAAGGGATAAAAAGATAAAAAATAAAAAATAATAAAGAACATGACAATATAATAACATATAATAAAATAACATGAAATAGAGCCTTATGCTAACACAAAAATGGAAACAAAATGAAATAAAAATGAAAGCTATCATAATTCTTGGGTTGCCTTTTAAGTAGTATTTGTTTAATGTCGTTAGCTCGACGTACCGTTCATATTTACCATCAACCTGGGTCTATAATTAGTGGTTTGCTTCTACCTATTTCTGCACATAGCAGTGTAGTAGGTTATGAATAAGCCACCTGTTTAAGATAATAATAAGTACATAATGTATTAAATTAGTAACTCCAATTGATTCCATTAATGCCCCTTTTGATAACGAAATGTTAACCAAATAAAGACCAATAAAACTCCCATAATCTTTAGTTGACTCAAAACATTTTGTCTTGTAGAAAGTGGGAACTATTTGTATTTAAAGTGACTACCAATAATTCATCAATAGTTTCCTTATTTGGCTCCTTTTGTTTTTCTTCCTCAATCACCTTTGTTCATTCTTCTACTTTCTCTTCTTGGATTAAGACTACCTTCTCTTTTTCTTCTTTATTCATCTTTTGCCACTCATCTACTTCCTCTTCTTGTATAGAGGCTTCCTCCTCTTCTTCTTCCTCTACTTCCTCTGTCATATGTTTTTGTTTCTCTTCTAAAGTAGCAGTAACCTCCTCAGCTTCTTGAAATGTAACTTCATTTATGAAGTCAACCTTTGTCTCTTATTTACTCTGAGGTGTTAATAAGCTAAAATAATATGTTATATTCAGCTCAATGTATTCAGGTGAAGAAAATCTCTCTTCAAATTTACATTGGCTAACTTCACTTTTAGTAAGGTATTCTATTATTATATCTGTAAGCCATTTTTTTTGGCTACTATTGTTGTAAAGATTTAGTTGAAGCATATTCATTCCATCCATCAGCATAAGGGTTAATCCATTCCGAATTATAAGTATTCTCATATGGCGTACTCTAAGGCCAATTTTGCATGAAATATGGTTAGTCCCACATATAGTTTGGTGGTCAACATTCATAATTGTAATGGTTACCCCCACAAATATCACAACATAACATAGATATATGTTAAGATTCCAAATACATATTACTATACCTTTCATTCCAAGTTTGTGATGTTTCCATATGTGATAGCATATTATAACTCCCATGACAATATTGTCTTCTTCAACCTTCCATTGTGGTTTGTAGCTATAGCGATGAAACTTAAATCTAACTATAAGCCACAAACACAAGTAAGAATAGAGAAATTCAAAAGATAAATAAATGAATAAATAAAAATAAAAAATAAAAAATAAAAATAGTGGTGAGATTAATAAAAGCTAGGATTTCCTAATATTATTATTCTCGACAATGGTACCAAAAAACTTGATTGAGAATTTTTATACTTATAAAGATTTATAAGTTTTAACCGTAGGTGCACGTTGTAGTATAGTTAGTATTGACAAGTATAAGTGGATCCTATGAGGATCTTAAGTACTCGTATTGACCCTTTATAGTGCAATTAAATTATTGATTATTGGACCGTAAAAATTTCTCAATTAAATTATTGATTATTGGACCATAAAAATTTCTATCTTATGTTAATATTTTTCTCAAGACTACTAACAACTAACCCTCGGTTGATTAACTGAAATCTCTTTATAGTTAAAACCTCTAAAATTGCATTATTAATTCATAAATTTTACTATAAGGTTTGACCATAATCTAAAAGACTTATGTCGACTTATCTTTAGGTTTACATGTAAATTCTTGCAATTATGGTAGATCGATTCATACAAAAGGATTTTTCAATCTCAATTATATTAAATCAAATCAAGGACTAATATTCTAAATATATTAGTTCAAGAATATATCACCTAATTTAATCACAATAAATCAATCAATAAAACTACATTGAATAAAATATTAAATCATTTTATCATCACAACTTTGGATTCATCATATCTAGGCATTAAACAATTTAGTCCCTACACATAAAAAGATTCATCATACCTAGGCATTAAACAATTTAGTACCTACACATAAAAAACAATTCCAATAACAAATATTCAGAAAAACAAATAAAAAACAAAGAAATCATATTATGAATCTCTCTTTTGTCTTTAATGAATCTTCTTACAACTTAGATTGAATGATGCTCTTTATTGGATCTTGTGACGTAATTTTTATGTTTTCCTCATCCTTTGTTCAAAACTACCTCTTCTTTGTGATTCTTACGACTCAAAAATGCTTCTAAACTTGTCTCTTCTAATATGCCTCTGATGGTATCCTTTTATAGTAAACACTAAGATTTCTTAGATATATACAATCACTTACACGACTGTCTAGGTGACCATGTAGTTCAAAAAATATCTAAAATCATAACTTTACACTATCATAGAGACATACGGGCACATACACGACTGTGTAACTCCATATAAGTAGGAATTATGTTGTTAAAGCTCCACATATTTACAGAGACTTATACAAACATTGTACGCAGTCGTGTAAGTCGACAATTGCTTTAAATCTTCATTCTAAGCTATGATTTTATTCGATTCTTCTCCTTTTAGTTTATGCGTGCAATTATCACCTATAAACACATTTGAAGTGAAATAAGTACCAAAAATACTATCAAACTCTTAAATAACGAGCAAAACCCATTAGATATGAGTATACAAATAAAGACAAATAATTGTCTATCACTCCTGCAGTGTAAGCAGGTTAGAGCTCAGTTGACACAACAAATTATCCTAACCAAAATAGTTTAAGTGATATGAATCCGCTTTATGGATATAATTTTGGCCAAATGTGAAACTAAGCAATTAGTATAATGCATCAGAAGAGTATACCAAAGATACCAACGCATGATGTAACCGAGTATCATCAATTTGATGAATAATAAATTTGACATGAGGAGTAATCTAGCCAAATGGTTATTGGATTTTGCTCTGCTTCATGTGATCAATAACCCCAGAGGTTTCTATACCTTTGATGAAAGCTCAGTGACCTCGACTTTGAACTTGGCCAATGGCGAGGTGCTGTAGGCCACTGAGCATTGCTAGGTGAAGGGACCATATTGTTAGGAATTTAGAACTCCCAAACCCACACCCAAGGATGTTTAATAGACAAAAATATCAGAAAATAATAACACAAGATAATTTACGTGGAAACTCGTAAACCGGAGAAAAATCACGGGCAACAAGAAGAAAATTCACAATGTGAAATTTTTTTACAATCACACAATTTTTCCTCTCACCCAATCCCCTAATACACCAATACACCCACAAAGAAATACCTAAGACAAACTCTCCAACTCTCACCTCAAAAGAGGAATTTAACTAGAGTCAAATTTATCATACAAATCTTTGACTTTGATTTGGTGTATTAAACAAGGAGGTAGTAACCTCCTTATATAGGTAACAACCTTGCCTTAATTGTTGTCCCCAACCAATATGGGACAACAAAGGAGCCAAAAACTCAACAATCTCCACCTTGGCGACTTTGGTTGATCCCACAACCATACTCCACCTCAATGAAGATCTCTTGAAAATAACATACACTCAATGTAGAGAATTATCATGCTTCATAGCATCATGCTCTACCATAAAAGCATACTCACTCAGAATAAACCAATTCTAAGCCTTTTATTTGGCACATGTCGAAAATAATCCTACTAAAAAATTATGGTGCAACTCCCATGTTTGACTTTCCTGGAAGTTCATCAACCATCGACATAAATTCCACCACACACGTTGCATTAATGCCAAACCAATGCCCGTGTGCAAACTTGTGGACCCGTTAACAATAACAGATCCTCTATCATGACAACTTTTGGATTAGCGGCATGCCATGAGGATGTACATGCCCCTTTTTTAGAGAACAAGATCATCATCCATGGAAACAATGTTAGCGACATTGTCAGTCTCTCCATTAACTGACCCAGAGCCTTTTGCCAAACCCGCTCCATCTCTCAGACAATTTTTCTTCACGTGCCCAGATTGTCCACACGTCCAGCATACTGCATTTTTCTTCATGGAGTTCTTTTTTCGATATCCAGCTACCATCAAAGCTGAGTTTTCAGGAGGAATATTTCTTCCAACATTCAGTCTTCTCTCTTCTGAAAAGAGTTTTCCGGTAACTTCAGAAAAAATTATCTTCTCCTTCTCATGAAGCAAAATCGGTTTCATGTGTTCATATGAAGGTAGAAGGGACCAGATGAGTCTCAATGCTTGATCCTCATCATCTATACGAACTCCAATTGCCTCCAGTTTAGAGACGATCCCATTGAGAACACTTAAATAATCTGAAATTGCAGTACCTTCCCTCATCTGCAGTGTATGAAACTGCTCTTTTAGGTACACCCGATTTGGGACGCCCTTTGTTTGATACAACTCCTCGAGCTTTTCCCAGAGCTCCTTTGCTGTAGATATTCCATGCACATTCGTAAGAACATTCTTAGCCAAACACAATCGTATCCTACTTGCTGCTCTCAAATCCAGATCCTCCCAATCTTCACCGCTCATACTAGATTTGCCTGTACTGATATCAGGGATTTGTCTGCCTTTCAATGCCTTTTGTAACCCCGACTGAATCAAAATGTCCATGACTTGCACTTGCCACAAGCCAAAATTGATTCTCCCGTCGAATTTCTCCACCTCAAATCTAAGAGGATTCGCAGCCCTATTTCCTGACATTTTTGTTGTGTTCTTCTGCCTTGATGAATTTTACAGTAGAAATGAATAGTACACCAGGAAAGTTTCTAGGAAAGAGAGGTGGGTCATAACGGACACACTTAAATACCAAGTCTTTCCTTAGCCAAAACTTTCCTAGACATGTACTACCACACTACCACACCAAAACTTCACCGCACCAAATCAACCTTTCTCTAGAAAATCTTTTCTGATATGGAAGATCAGTCAAAACTATGACCATAGAGCATACTTAGAATTTTTAAGAAAAACACACATTGGCTCTGATACCACTTGTTGAGAATTTAGACCTCCCAAACCCACACCCAAGGATATTTGATAGACAAAAATATCAGAAAATAACAACATAAGAGAATTTACGTGGAAACTCCCAAACCGGAGAAAACCACGGGCAATAAGAAGAAAATTCACTATGTGAAAATTCTTACAATCACACAATTTTTTCTCTCAACCAATCCTTTAATACACCAACACACCCATAAAGACATACCCAAGATAAACTCTCCAACTCTCACCTCAAAGGAGGAATTTAACTAGAGTCAAATTTGTCATACAAATCTTTGACTTTGTTTGGTGTAATAAACAAGGAGGTAGTAACCTCCTTATATAAGTAACAATCTTGTCTCAATTATTGTCCCCAACCAATATGGAACAACAAATGAGCCAAACTCAACAACAACCTCGATTTTAGAAGTTTCACTTCGTTACCCTTTGATGCATGTTCTTCTTTTTATTTTCTTGTTTACAAGTTGGTATTTGTTTTTAAATGATACACTAAATTTCGATAAGAATCAAATTCTGAATTGGAATGGAGTTATATGCACGCAAAGTTCGATTTAACTATTATGTCAGTTAATTGAAAATGTTTAAATTTTATTTTGGTAAACACAATGAAATGATATTCTTTTAGAGTTTATTTCCGGCTTAAGTTATGGAAATTTTAATCTAGGCTTCAATTTTTTAGTTTGCGTGATTTGATTAGTATGATATAAATAGAAAGGCCCTAAATATTTATTTTGCATTTCTTAAATTCTAATTAGTATTCATACGTATTAAGAAAAAGGGGACAGAAAGAATAAAGAAAAATAAAAAAATTAACCAGATTTATGCCTA
This sequence comes from Erythroxylum fimbriatum, assembly GCA_026770325.2. Classification (NCBI taxonomy): domain Eukaryota; kingdom Viridiplantae; phylum Streptophyta; class Magnoliopsida; order Malpighiales; family Erythroxylaceae; genus Erythroxylum; species Erythroxylum fimbriatum. Next base: position 508,513 of record JANZLH020000078.1, read on the forward strand.
CGTCTTCAAAAGTCTAAAGCCACAAATTTATTTATTGAATATAAAAATCACTTAATAAAGATTATAGATTTCCTACATATAGACTACGTTTATACAATTATAGTTATATGTAAACTCTATCTTGTACAATTCTACATAACATGCCCTGAACCAAACTCAAACTAATTTAAACATAATTTTAATAAGTCTTAGAAGCTTTATAAAATTTGAAATCCACCAAAATCACATTTTCGTATAAGACACTCTATGACGGACACAACTTTGTCTCAGTTCATACATTTATTTCAAGAATATGGGCATAGGATTTGACATGCTTTTGTCCCAAGTTATGTTATTCACTATTTCTTTGTGCACATGGACATCGACCCTAACATGTCTATGTCTCAAAGCTATGTCCTACTATGAAAAAACTTCCACTACACTAACATGTTCTTGTTCTAACCCGTATCTTCAGTTTTATATTCTAGAAAAGAATATGCATCAGTGCACAATCGTGTACTAGGTCAAGTTCACCTAAAAACTTCCCAAAATTGCCTATGTTTTTGGGAAAATACTCTAAGATTGCATACTTATGTATTGAACTATACAGAGCGACCTCAACCTTAAAAAATATCATGTATTTAACTAGCACACTTGAAGAGACATTTTTTCTTCTAGAAACACTTTAAGATTGTACATCCATGTATATAAGCCATATAGAATAATCTCTAGTCGGTGAATATACCATGTTCAACCAACATACTCTAAAAATTGCCTATATTCTTCTAAACATACTCCAAGATTATATATCCATATATATGAGACATATACAATAAGCTCCATCTTAGCTAATATATTCTATATAAGTGAAGATACTACCATGTTTAGCACCTTAAGACATTGATCAAGTCCAAGCAATGATTAAGTTTTTTTTGTTGTAATTGACTTCATCAACATGTCAACTGCTTTATTTGAAGCGTGACCTTTTTCTAAGAAGATCTGACCAAATGCATTTAATTCCTTGATTTTGAGAAACCTCACATCCTTCACCATAACACTGATCCGTATTCTTTCTCCTGAATGACTATAGTCCTATAACAAGTAGTTATAACCCTATTATTGGCAGTTCTACATCTTTAACTATGCTCCCTAGTAGTTTGTAAACTTTTCCTACCAGTCTTGGCCTATTTAAAACAACCATCAAACTCTTTACTACCTTAATATTAGTTCACGTATAAGGTGACCAAAGAGATTAAGTTCTTCTAAAATCTAGTATATGTTAGACATTGCATAACATTTTGATAACACCCTCAAATATCTTGATCATAACCTATCATATTATAACAATTTCAAAAACTTTATCATTCCCTAATTGGATAGTGCCAATGTTATATGATGTGTATGACATAAATTAATCTTTGTTTAGTGTTTTGTGATATGTGCATCCCGTATCTGGAGCCTATAATTCTTATAGTTGATTGGATGAAACATAAAGCATATCTTTATCACTATAATTTGAGTGCTTACTCTACAGTACATTAGCAAAACTTAATGCATCATTAGTTTTTTTTTTCATAACTATACTCCTTATTTGGATAGACCCTCTTAATATGCATGCCCTGCTCTCACTTATAGCACCATATTATCATTTTACCCTTCGATTTAGATCTATAACTCCGTTTAGATGAGTCATTCATATTTTGCTTCCTCCCATGATCTTAGTTTTCTCTTATATATAGTCTTATACCTTCAAAGCTTTCACTAGTGTTTTATCTCCATTGGTTGTGAACCAATAGTGCATTGATAATGCTTTCCATACTATTATTTCCTTACCTAATTTGAGCATGCTTAGTAAATATTTATAAGAAAAAGGTCAAGATCAAAACAAAATCATTGATTTATCTTTTTTTTTACAATAGTCAACTCAAGCCTTAGGAATCCATTGACTATTTATTTGAATGCATTAGCATTTTATTCTAGATTTGTTCCTTTATTCATCTTCAGCATGTATAATCTCTATTTTAGATACAACTTATTCATAAGAGATTTTGACATGTATTGAGTGTCAAACTTCTTTTATATCTCCATAGAGGATACAATATCTATGAAATGGTTCCAGAGAACAACTAACCTTGCATAAGCCGCCCTATTCAGTCCACTGACCAATTGATTCATTTGAAAGTGTCTCCAGTGAACTGTGCTTCTGGTTTTTCTGTTACTTGTGTTTATGGCTCAAACAACCTCAATCATAGGAAGCTTCTTTGGGATAACATTTCTGCCATTAAACCCTCTGTTGGAAACCACCCTTGGTTATTGGTAGGTGACTTTAACACTATTCTTTTCCCTCACGAGGCAGATCCTCTCAGCTTAACTGCTATTAGTGGTATGAGAGAGTTTAGGGTTTGTGTGGAGGACTGTGAAGTGTTTGATCTTAACTCTTGTGGGCCAACTTCACTTGGTCCAACAAACAACCTGGTGATCTCCATATAGCTAGGAAACTAGATAGAGCCCTTATTAACTCGCACTGGAGCTCCCAATTTCCCAGATCTTATGGTGAGATTCTCAATCCAAATATTTCTGATCACTCTCCAATAGTGATTAGGACCTCCACTGCTCTTTAGAGGAGACATTATCCTTTCAGATTTTCCAACTTCTTAGTCAATCAACCAAACTTCCTTCAAATCATAGCAGAAGCTTGGAATTCTCATATTCGAAGTACTCCTATGTTCTGTGTTATGACAAAACTCAAACGTATCAAGGCTGCCCTCAAATCCCTTAATTCCGTCCAGGTAGGAGTTTTAACTCAAAGAATCGAGACTTGTCAAGCCATTTTGAATTCCATCCAAGATCAAATGAGGCTTTTGCCTAATTCGACTCAGCTTGCTTCTATGGAGGAAGAGGCCATGACAAACATTTTTAATGCCTTAACTGACCAAGAATCCTTCTACAAACAAGCTTCCAGCATTAATTGGCTTCGGGAGGGGGATAGAAACACTAAGTTTTTTCACAATTCCATCTTGTCTAGTAGGAACCGAAACTCAATCCACTCTCTTTTGGTTAATAATGGCCAAAGGATCACTGCCTTAGAAGCTATTCAAGAAACCTTCCTGAATTTTTTCCAAAACTCTTTAGGCAAAAAGAAAGACCTAGCTCCTGCTACAGATTATGTGAATCCTCTTTTCTCTCACTCTCTTCTTGAGCACCTTAGAAACACTCTTGTAGCTGAAGTTACTTCTCAAGAGGTTTGGGAAGTCTTCTTTTCCTTCAATCCCAACAAGGCCCTCGGTCTGGATGGGTTTAATGGTTTCTTTTTTAAACATACCTGGCTTATTGTGGGGCTTGAGATTACTAGGGCAATTCAAGAATTTTTCCATCATGGAAGCTCCTCAAAGAGCTTAACTCTAACTTTATCTCTCTGATTCCAAAAAATAGCCAACCTTCCACAGCTTTAGACTTCAGACCTATTTCTTGTTGTAAATTGCTTTATAAGGTGATCACAAAAATCTTGGCTAATAGACTTAGACAGATTTTGCCCCTTATCATTGTCCTAACCAGAGTACTTTCATCCCTAATCAGAGTATAAGGGACAACATCCTATTAGCTCAAGAAATCTTCAAAAACTATCATCTTTCCAATAACTATAAAAGATTTTCTTTCAAAATATACTTGGCAAAAGCTTACGATTCTATTCATTGGGATTTTCTCCTAACAGTTCTCCATGCTATAGGTCTCCCTCCCATGTTTATTAGATGGATTGCTGAGTGTATAACCACTCCTTCCTACTCTATTCTTGTTAATGGGTCCCCTACCAAATTTTTCTGTGAGAAATCAGGACTACGACAGGGCGATCCTCTTTCCCCCTACCTGTTCATTATCTGTATGGAGGTCCTCTCTAGGAGTCTGAATGATTCAATTGCTAGGGCTCCAAATTTTACCTTTCATTGGAGATGCAAAACTCTCAAACTCTCCCATCTTTTGTTTGCTGATGACTTGCTACTGTTTTGTCATGCTGATGTGGCCTCTATTAATGTATTTCTTGGTTGCCTGAACACTTTCTCTAAATTCTCTGGCCTAGACATGAATCTGAAAAAGAGCCAATTCTTCTTATTTGTTGATATGAATCATTGGGCCAATCATTTGGAAACTCTTTCGGGCCTGAAAAGAGGTCACCTCCCTATGAAATACCTAGGTTTTCCTCTTTTAACAGGTAGACTGACTAGAAGGGGTTGTCTCCCCTTGTTGGAAAAAATTGATTCCAGAGTTAACAAGTGGACTAATAAGACTTTATCCTATGCTGGTAGGCTCCAGTTGGTCATCTTTGTCCTGTCTACCTTCCAGGTCTACTAGGCTAGCCATTTCATTCTTCCTACTTTCATTACAAAGGACATTGAGTCTAAACTTAGGAACTTCTTGTGGTCTGGGAAAGTTGAGTCTACCACTCATGCCAAGGTTAAATGGTCTGATCTCTGTAGACCTAAAAAGGAGGGTGGCTTGGGTATTAAACACCTTCCACTTGGAATACTGTATTATTAGGCAAAAGGATCTGGATCCTCTTCGCTGATAGGGAAGCATTGTGGGTTAAATGGGTTCACATCATAATTCTTAGAAGAAATAATTTCTGGAGTGCTCAACCTAATTGTAATAGCTCTTGGAGCTGGAGGAAAATAATTCAGGTCAGGAATATTCTAGGGAACCACTTTAGATTTAGGATAGGGATTGGGGTCACTACTCACTTATGGCAGGACCCGTGACATCATCGAGGCATCCTGAAGGATCTCTCAACTCCGAGGATTATTAACAGTTCAAAGCTCCCAATGAATGTCAAAGTTGCAAAAGTTATCACTGACAATACCTGGAACTGGCAAGCTACCACCATTGAGGTCATTCGGAGGCTAGAACCTTTAACCTATCAACCTGATGCTTCCCAACTGGATAAACTAGAATGGATTGCCAGCCCCTCTAAATCTTACACTAACATTTCAGCCTACTCCTTATTGAGACCCCCCTCTCCTAGAGTCCCTTGGTATAACTTGGTGTGGTCTCATAGTACTCTCCCCAGACATGCCTTTATATTGTGGTTAGCTTTCCAGAATAAGCTACATACAAGAGACCAATTGTGTTATACTTTTGTCCCAAACTATTTCTCCCTTTGTTTTGCGGACAATGAATCTATTCAACACCTTTTCTTTGATTGTCCCTTTTTCAAATCAGTTTGGCTTTACTATTTTAGTCATTTTCAATTAAACATTCCCTCCCTCTTAAACCTACTCTCAATTCCAACTTGGTTCAACCAAACTCCGCGGCCCCATCCCTTTGACATACACACCTTTTGTAAGATCCCACATCGGTTGGGAAGGAGAACGAAGCAACCCTTATAAGGGTGTGGATACCTTTTCCTTGTAGAGGCGTTTTCCATGCCCTAACGCACCGAATCCCATCAGAACTCCGAAGTTAAACATGCTAGGGCCAGAGCAGTACCAGGATGGGTGACCTCCTGTGAAGTCCTGTAGAAAAACAAAACCTTGAGGTCTCGAGTTCGAAAGGTGGTAGTGCATACCCGGAGGGCTCTCCTCCCATCGCAAACTCGAGAGGGTGTAGTGCATACCCAGAGGGCTCTCTTACCCCTTTACCAAAGAGGACAATATCTGCAAACGGGTGGGCGCGAGGCCAGAGAGGCCGAGGCCCTGTGGACGCGAGGCCCTAGAGGCCGAGGTCCTACAATTGCTTCGTTCTCCTCCCACCGCGAACTCGAGAGGGTGTAGTGCATATCCTGAGGGCTCTCCTACCCCTTTACCAAAGAGGATAATATCTGCAAGCGGGTGGGCGCGAGGCCCGAGAGGCCGAGGCCCTGTGGACGCGAGGCCCTAGAGGTCGAGGTCCTACAATTGGTATCAGAGCCAGACCCGGACCGGTGTGCCAGCGAGGACGCTGGGCCTCCTAGGGGAGTGGATTGTGAGATCCCACATCGGTTGAGGAGGAGAACGAAGCATGCCTTATAAGGATGTGGATACCTCTCCCTTGCAGACGCGTTTTCCCTGCCCTAACGCACC
>JANZLH020000078.1:550379-564239 GCA_026770325.2 Erythroxylum fimbriatum
CAAACCATCCAATATACATGTGACTATCTACTCCATATGTGTAGGTACAACCAAACCATCTACAATTAGTGGCACACTATATTATTTCTATCTTTTATAACAATTACATGTTTGTAAATGGTTTATTTTTATTACTTTTTAGTTTTTTGCATTTTAGAAGAAAATAATTAGTATCCAAGATTCCAAGTTGCTTCTAATGATTGAAGGGTGGCGACTTGGATTAGTATTGGGATGGTATGAAATATCAAATCCAAAAGAAGTCCCCACTGTAAGAACGAGAGGCACACAGGAGCCAATGAGATGACGCTCACATGCATTGACAAGCCACACCCACACGATTCTCCTCGCTCATATCTTCTATATATTTGCTTCACAGCACACGTTGCCACACAATATCCAATACCCATTTCTCAGTTTCTCATGAATTTCGTTTCTCTTGTAAGAATCATCTCTCCATTTCGTCAAAATTTCCGTTTTTGCCTTCTTTTTTCTCCTGGGTTTAACTTTTCGAGGAATCCTTCATCAGTGGTTCTGATCTTAGTTCAGGAACCACGTAAAGAATTGTTCTTGTTATTGTCTGTCTGAATGAGCCTGCTTTGAATTGACTTGTTGGCGTAGTATAAGTTTCAAAATATTTGTTTCAGGGAACTGTGTTGTTCAATCAGTATTTTCTATTTCTGTGCCATTGTTACTTGCATTGGAAAAGCTAAAGATATAATTACCAACTTACATGAGCTTCTTTATCGAATGGGGTCAAATGGGTTTGGTATCATTGAAGCCATTTTTTATTTTATTCAGTTCGATCAACATTGAATCATCTGTTAAGAGAATGAAGGAGAGGGGTCATGTGCTTTTTAGGAATGTATGTTGGATGGTGTCTCTTTCATCTCGTAGATTGCTCTAATTATTGCACTCCTAAATTTGTTTGTGGGAACTAAAGGGAATTTTGACAATTCAACTCTCGAGCTACTGTTGGAAATTCAAATGACTTTCTTCCAGTGAGCTAAGTTCGATGTAGATTCTTTCTCTGTTTCTTAGTTTTGATGAAATTCGAGATTGATATGTCAATTTTTTTTTAGTATAGTTAACTTCCTTTTTTATACAGCAGATAATGAGTGCTTGGTAAATTTTCTTGAAGAGCTGCGTTTGAATTGACAACAAAAAGATGTTGCCTGTTTGCTCCACCACTCCATGCTGCTCGTCTCATTCTCAGGTAAGATTATGGTTTCCAACTCACCTTTTTCTCATAGTTCTCTAGGAGTCCTTTTTCTCTCAAAACCTTACGTTATTTATGATTCACGACTTGTTTCTTTGAGTTCTTCAAATTACATGACTTACAAAGTACAAAATTGCTATGCTCTCATATAGCCCTTGGGTTGGCCTTTCGAATTTGCTTCTTTCTGGTAAGTAAGACTTGCTTTTTGATCACGTTATTTTAACAAAATTCTCTGTCTTATGTGCCATTGGTGATGAAGGCATTTGCGTAAGGGCAATATAATTGTTATAATAATAAGGAAGAAAAGAAACTTGGATATGAAGGTTCTTCAACTTATAGAGACCAGCTGCATAATTAAAGAAAAGATGCTTGGGTATGGAGGTTCTTCTAGAGAGGAGACCATTTAGAATTTAAAACTTAATTAGTGAAACTCTAATATTAGTGAAATCTTTAAGCAATAGCTGCTAATTGTATATGTCTTGAACTGTTGGGTTGTAATATCTCTCAAAAGAGTTGTTGAGTTGTGCTTTTGTTCATGTATCTAAAAATGTAACTGTTGCAGATTTCGTTTCATGGAGCTTTCCGACCCTTTGGCTCTTTCTCAAAAGATTTTGAGTCCAGATGCATTTTGGAAGAGAGAGTTGGTTTTGGATCGTCAAATGGGTTGCATATGCAAGGTGTATCCTTTAGAACCCAAGCTGCAAAGCCCCTCTACTCTGATGTTTTTGACTCTAGTGAACAATCAGTGTTTGTGGACTCCATTAAAAATGTTTCCTGCTCAGATGAATTGAGTGATGCCAGATGTAAATTATATGGCGATTGGGGTTCTTCAGTTGGGGCAATAAATGAAATGCAAACTAATGCAATAGAAAACCTAAAAAACGTGGAGACCTATAGCTTATCTGCCATGGAACAGGAACTTGGAAATTCTTTAGAGCAGTCAGCTGAAAATGCAGGGATATCAATGGGAACTGTGGAACCTCAAACTGTCTTAAGCACTGAAATAACACCAGAAAGTCCCAATTTGGGATCTGACTCAATTGGTATGATTGGTGATTCATTATCAGAGACAAAGGCAAGTTTTGATGATTTTTTAGCAGGGGTCACTGACTCCATCAGCAATTCAGTTAGTAAGGGAGAGAATGCTGTGAAGAGCACAGTAGATACAATCAATTCATCAGTAGCATCCATCACTAAAAATGCTTCTGAAGCAGTGGATAACGCCTGGAGTAAAATATTTTCATCTTTTGATCAAACTGGAGAATTAGCAGGCAGTCGTTTGACTAATGTTTCTGGTGGCTTGACTGAAGCTGCTAGTAAAGCTGCTACCATTTCTGTAGATGTTTTAAGAAGCACAATTGTTGCAGTTGAAGATTGGATTAGTAAAGGGTCTTCTCTTATTGTTTATTCTTATGGAAATGTCAAAGAACAGCTTCCTCCACAGATCAAGGACACACTGAATCTATCCGAAGAAAAAGTAATTCAAATATATACACCAATTGGTTCTGCTGTTCAACAGGTATTCAGATCTCAGGGGGACATTTTCTCTTCCTTATTGATTTTCGGGCGATCCCATTGAGACATGTGTGATGAGATTTTTTAGCACTTGCATATAGCATGAAATGAATAATTGTTTCCGTAGTTTCTTTTTGTTCTCTTGATAAATTGAATCCAGGAGCCGTACCATAATTAGATTGGTCCATCTAGGAACCATTCTTGTGGGAAGAGTTAGTTACTGCTTTTATGCTGAAGTAATTTTTAGTTAAAAAATAATGATATAAATCCATGGTGAATCTGCTCCTTTTACTTTGCCATAATTAATGATACTGAATTCATATGCAATAAACAGATTTATGTCGGTATTGAGGGATTGGAGAGAAGTCTTGGCTTAGATCCTAATGATCCAGTTGTACCAGTTGTTCTAGCCATTGGGACTTCAGCTACTTTGTGGTATAAATGTCCTTTTGTGTATTTAGGATTCTTTGTCTAACATGCATTCTTCGTGAAATTTAAATCTCTTTTCAGATCTGTACAGGGTCTGTTATTGGGCTTGGTCTTCTAGTGGCTACTCTGGAGATTTATCTCCTGAATCAACTTTAGAGCTCTTGACTGGGAAGGATGATGCTGTGCTCATTGATGTCCGACCTGAGGCAAGAGACTGTAAATCTTACTGGCGTATTTTACCAATTGACCGTGTTAAAAAATTCTTGTATCTGCATGACAGAGGCTGGACACTGAAATTCTCACCATAGGCCTAATTTGTTGTGATGCCTGTACTCTTGTATAATATTTTACTTCTTTAGCTTTCTGTACAGATGGTAAAGCTATTTCCAATGTGGACTTCTATTATGTGCTTAGTGATATGATTTCAACTTTGTCATGGGTTACTTCCTTTTCAAGATTATGAGAGAGAGGAATGGTATTCCAGACCTTCGAAGAACAGCTCGATTTCGCTATGTGAATGTAACTCTGCCAGCGGTTAGTTTGTATTTCTACCGCTAATTTAAAGCTGTGATTTGGTGGACCATATGCTTCTCAAGTATTGGGCCCAATAAATACAAAGAAAGGGCTGCTAAAGTTTTATATTGCATTTCTTTCACTTTACATACAGGTTGATGGGCCCGTAAAGAAGTTGGTAAAGGGTGGTAGAGATCTTGACGATGCCTTACTTGCTGCAGTTATTCGTAATTTGAAAGCTATTAAGGTGTGCAGCTTAACGTTTTCAGTGGCTTGCCCTTAAATAATTAAGCTTTGTAAGTAGTTCCATATTTGGTCTAACACATTCTATCATGACATTATTTCCATCTAGGATGGACTCAAGAAAATATTTTCAAGAAACTTCTCTTCCTTGGGGTTTCTTCACAATGCATCATTTTTTTGTTGCAAATGTCAACACAAAAGATACTACAATAACTTTAGTTCCATTTGTCACTACTACGAGTAGCTCATAATTGGTTGCTAAAGCATTTTAAATCATTTCTCAGAATTTTTTGTGTGGAATCTATATGAATACTCATGTTTTATTTGAGTGATTAGTGTATCTTATCTGACATGAAGAAAGTCTAAATTTTCAATTTCATACATCATCTACTTGTCACGTTTGTATTTTGGATTCTAGCTTTAGGATTGTTTTCTAACATTCTTTTCCTAATACCTGTAGGACAGGTCAATGGTTATAGTTATGGACGCTGATGGCAATAGTTCGAAAGGCATTGCAAGATCCTTGAGAAAACTTGGGGTCAAGGCAAGTACTATACTATCTCTGATATTTATTTTTATTTATTCGAGCACTTAGGATTAGAGACTACAATAATTAACATTCTGTTAGCCATTTATACAACTTAAGGAATGAAGTTATGTTTGTTGAATATGAAGTCAACAATGACTTTGCATTTACAAGCTACATGCTCAACTTTTGCAATCTGAAATTTCCATCAAATTATCACACTGAAAATTGTTGCTTATGTTGGACATGACAGAGAGCATACTTGGTTGAAGGTGGTTTCCAATCTTGGGTAAAACAAGGCCTTCGAATTAAGGAACTTAAACCTGAGACAACACTTACCATACTCAATGAGGTACCGATAATTACTGCACATTAGAAATATCTAGACATTGGCAGTTCTTGTAACCTTTTGTCAATTCTAGCGGAATATATTTTATCCCTTGATATGGAACTTGTATCTTTTATGGGATCGTTTAAATAATTGTTTCAATCCATGACTGCAATTATCTGAATCAGTCAACCAAATATCTGCACTGTATCTGTTTTTAACGCTATCTCGCCTCTCAAAAGTAAATTCATTGATATTAGACACATCCTGAAGAGGGGCACTTGCTAGACAGGTCTCTGTTCAGAGGGTTATGTCTTTAGAGTGAACCATAAAACTTTGCTAGATGTTAATGTTAAAGAACTTTAGCTGTTATGTCTCCCAGATGCTGCATCCCATTGTCATAGACCCATACTGTACCTCCACTTTCTCGGATACCTACTTCCTTACTGCTCTAACTACAGTTAAACACTGGGATTAATTTCAGGAAGCAGAGGCAATACTTGAAGAAATCAAGCCTTCACCTGTGCAAGCCCTCAGTTATGCAGTGGTATGACAGGTTACTTTTGTGGGATAGTGAATTACTGCATTTGGAACTCTGTGCCATAGTTGACGTCTCTTAATATTGCAAAACAAAGGCGGACACTCACTCACAGGCCCACATCCATTTCTACACTCATAACTTAAAAGAGAGTATGGATGGAGTTTTTCATGTCTTGGGTAAATTTTTAGATTAAACTTCGAGACTTTTAACCCTGGAAGACGTGTTGCATGAGAACTAAAGCATTCCTGCTGTGCACCTTCCAAGTATTTAATATGCTATATTAGCTGGTGGTGCGTATTCATCTGCATTTGTTACTGACTATACCAATTTCTTCTTGGGCAGGGTCTTGTTACAGCTTTGTATGCACTACTAGGTACGTAATTTTGTCTTCCTCAAAAATCTCTTCACTAGGTTGAATGAGGGAAAAGTAAATATTTGTTTTTGTTCTTCGTTTCTCTTTTAATTTTGAAGAGGACCAAAGTGTAACATTCCTTGCTTGAACCTCTTGATGATGTTTCTCAATAGTGAACTGATTCTAAGAAGAATACATTTTCACTTGCATCCTTGCAAACTGAAAATAAATTTTGTTTCAGAATGGGAGAAAACATTACAAGTCATTGGAATTTTTGGTCTTGGTCAGGTATGTAGTCTTCCCTGTAATTGTTCTTTGGTCAATTGTTCTAGGATATTGCTACTCTCTGCCAAGTGAATGCATGATTGACTTCTCTGCGACCTGAACTCTGAAGCTTTACCATTAGAGCGCTAGCTGTTTATGTAAGCGGGTCCATGTGATAAGAGAGACAAGTTGAGGTGTGGGGCAGTAGTTAAAAGCCGTCTCAAGTTGTTGTATTATTGCTAATTATTACTATCAATTATCAAATGGGTGAATTAGCATTTCTATTGAATCTTTCTGGTAGAAATCCTCGTGCTAGGGGTTCTTCATCTGCTTCTGCAAATGTTATATTTAGTGTTGTGATTCCTAATTATTGGTTCCTTGTCCTTGATCAGACCATTTATCGACGGGTTGCTTCATACGAAAATCCTAAAGATTTTAAGCAAGATGTGAGGTAAAATCTTATTCACAGGTTCATGTGCATGCAATCAATAGTATTGAGGAAATCTTTTATAACACTTTCTGACAACTGACGTACAATATGAATCTACTTTATCGACAACTTTTCCAAAAGGCAGGATGAATGATATTTGTATTACTGATTGAAGAAAAGAAATGACAAACAAAGGTTAGAGAAAGGACATGGTTGGAGCCAGTAAGAGAATCGGCTTACTTTTAGCCATAGGAGAGGGTAGTGGGACCTTAAGACCTAGATTGAACTGTTTTATAGCAGCCTTATCTTAGTGTATTTGGATTCTTGATACTTCTGCCATTGCTGATTGATAGTTTTCACCGCCATTGCTGAATGTTCCAACTCCGTCCTATTTATAGCAGTTGCCTTAATCAAGATTGCCTTTTCCTTAACCGAACATTTTTTAAGAAATCTTTTGTCATTGAGTTGGATAGATCGTAGCTAACTGATCAAGCTTTTTCGGTAGTTGAACTTTCAATTAACTGAAGTTTCTAATGTGTTTATGAAGGCGGTTACTTGCTCCCGTTCGAGTTGGAGCTCAGGCATTTTCATGGGCTGCTGGCAAATTAGAAACAAACCGCCCTGGCCTCCCTACCTCACCTTCATCTTCTGATGTTCAAAACCGGGTGCTGCAGGCTGCTGCAAAGCATGAATCACAACCATCTGATGTGGAAGGAATTCAAAATCCATCTCCTGAATCAACTGCCTCCTTGAGTGAGAATATAGACTTATCGGAAGCATAGGCGTTGACCTTTTACTTAACTGAGTTCTACAATGTACAAAGTTCCACAATGTACAAAAAATAAGAACAACTTGGTGACTGACCCCTCCTGGAAAACAATCTCTCTCCGTTAAGTTAAAATGACTCAGCAGCAAGTTTTGTACACGGGCTCACGTCAACATCTTCAATTCAAGAGAAATACTGTTTCTCGCTATATGTGATAACTCGTGAGTGAAAACCATTTATTTTGGAAGAATTTGGTCAACAATTTATGAAGGAAGACAAAGCTCAAGTTCATTCAAGAAACAAGCTCTTGTACATTGTTAAATTCTACAATCCAAACAGAAAGGAGTCAACTTTTACAGGGTAATTGATGTGTCTGAATCTGGAATAGGATCTGTAGAAGACCAGTCCTTAGATCCATCTTTGTCTTTCACTACCACCATTGGTGGTGGAGTTAATAAACCTGCTTTGAAAAGAATGCGTCCTACAGGATCTGAAGGCTGGGCACCAACTGACAACCAATACCTGACACAGAGAAAATACAGTGGTTAGAACAGAAACAAAGATAATGGCCCATTTAATCCAATTGCGAGTCTGACTTCACATTAAGAGAAAGGAAGAAGCAAACCGGTGTTTAATTATCATCAAAAACCAGACTGAACTGAGGAAGAGTTAAACAGCAGTGTATGAGAACGAGAGCTTACTTCACAGCGTCGTACTTAAGCCCCATGTATTTGTTGCCATCTTCTTTACCTATCAGAAAACCGAAATATTGTTAAAATACGATTATCAACACTCTCAAAGAAGAAAAGTAATGTTCTTTCTTTGTTCTCGCATATTTCTAGGAAACCAAACAGAGGAAGAAAGAAAATTGAATAGGAAAAGAAAAAGCACCAGACAAGGGATCGTAGAACCCGACGACTTGAATGGGCTTGCCATCTCTAGGCGTTTTGCTATCCGCAACAATGATTCTGAAAAAGGGTCGGTTTCTGCAACCGAACCTCGCGAACCGAATCTTCACTGCCATGCTTTAGCTTTCTCTTATGGAAGATTTGCTATGCAAATGAAGGTTTAGCGTTCAAAGGTTTTATAGAGTGGTGAGGCATCAGGGTTTTGCTCGAGTTTGTCAGGTCCACACGGCGGCGTTTTCGCACCATATTATTTTAACACGTTGTGGTTGAAGCTGTTAATCTGATAAGCATCTTAGTTTTCTTTCAAGGCCAAATGCCTTCTTGTGTGATGTAGTTTGGTAATGAACCCTTAAAATAGAAGTTGGGAGGTCCTTTTTGATGCAAAATTGCCATGAATTTTGATCCAAGGTCATTGATGATGAGGTTTAGGTACCTAGAAATCTCAAAACCAACATTTTCTATGTTCTAAAACAAATAGTTGCAACATTATATATTTAAGATCATTATCTTCACATTTTCTATCAACAATCGGATGCAAAATTAAGTAGATGATATAACAAAGGTTACCAATGGTTGCATCATTCCATCCCTGCATCTTTTCACTTCTACAACAATGATAGTATCAAATTTGTAATGGTGGAATGTATGAGGTAAGACAAGAAAGACTTTGAATGCATTCAACAACCTCATTGTTCAGGTCATGCATACATGAGTAAAGTTCTACATGTCCACCAATCAAAAACAATATGCAAGTGCCTCAAGAAGCGCAAGTTTAACATGGTTAGCAGACTACTCTGGATCTGCAATAGCATCAACAAGACCTGAGTTGCTTGGTCCACCTTTGTCTTTCACAACCACCATTGATGGTGGAGATATCAATCCTGCTTTGAGAAGAATGCGGCGCACAGGATCTGTAGGCTGAGCTCCGACTGATAACCAATGCCTGCAGAGAACGAACAGAAGAATAACTGAATGAAAATAAAGCACATGACTGCTGCACAAGGTGAAACTAATTAAACAGATAATTGGTGGCCATCTTTCAATGGACTTCACTCCATAATGTATAAGCATAAACTGAGTAAACTTTTCGGTCATTTACTGAAGAATTTACTTGAAATCAAGTGGCAAAATGGCATAGAACAAAAACACTTCAAGAGATAATGTAGCACTAGAACTATATAGATCATACGCAATGATGCTATCATATTCCTGAAGAACTTGTACACGCATCAACAACCAACATTGGGCGTCTGTGTATATCTTCAGGAAAGCAACTCCAACTTAAATATGACAGCCAAGAACCTCAGTGAATTTTATGGTTGTCCTCCATCAATGGCACAATGATTTCTCAAAGGCCCGTATGTAAAAGCAAACAGCGGCAAAGAGTAGAACTTTTCCACAGAAAGATCCTTTCCCTAGAACTTTTCAACCTTTTTTTTTTTTATAATTCCATCTAAACATAGAAGTTTACTACTTTTACCAAGAGATGTAAATATTTCAACAAGTTGACACATTTCTCTTTCCACAATGTATCATCCTCCAGTCCTTTAGTTACTTCAAAATTCCCAATTAAAGATGAACTAGAAGGAAAATTTTCTATAAAGCTATCGTAATAAGTTTGTGTTGTATGTAAATTATCATAAGCAAGAAAAATCAAAGCAGCCAAAATGCATAATTTAAGCAAATTTACTATAAAGGAGGTAGAAAAAGATGACTTACTTGACAGCATCATACTTGAGCCCCATATACTTGTTACCATCTTTGCCTGCAACATATTTCAAATTCAAAAGAAATCCACTAGGATTAACATCAAAGCTAATCACTGAAACTTCAAAAAAGTCGAGTCCTTGTTTTCTTTACCAAAAAGAGGGAATGTGAAGTGAAGTAACAGTACCAGACAGAGGATCATAAAAGCCCACAACTTGAATGTGCTTGCCATCTCTTGGGGCTTGGCTGTCGGTGACAATGATCCTGTAAAAGGGTCGGTGTTTGCACCCAAGTCTCGCGAACCGTATCTTCACTGCCATTTTCGTTCTGTTCTCTCTCGTCACAGGTTACAATTCAATGAAGCGAGCCTGAGTTAATACTTAATAGGACAAGACAACGATGCTGATAAGATAAGGTGCTTTTTGCGTGGACACAAAAGAGGCTGGATTTGATTCATTTTACAGTTTTGACCGTTATCGGGGTTGAAAGGCTTTAGGGCGTCGTGTCGTCCTTGCAAAGACTACATCTTTCTGGGCTTTAGAGGAGGGTGTTGATGGAAATGTGAAAGAAAACGAAATAAGACAACCTATTACAAGTTTAGACTTTAGAGTAATCTTATGTAAATTAACCTCAAGAAAAATGAAATCTTTGAGGAAGAATAACGTTAAAAAATGAAGAAATTCATTTTCAATCCATGAACTAGACAGTAAATGCAATATGATAAAATAAAATAAAATAAAATTAAAAAAAGAAAAAGAAAAAGAAATACGACCTTCCCCATCTTTAGAAGTATACACATACGTCCTAAGGAGAACACTCACGTGGCAATTTACTGCCACTAAGATCACCATTTCCATTGGCATGGTGATGTTAAAACAATAACTTCATTAAGATATAAGATATAAGAGAAAGAGTTTTTAAATGAAGATGTAAGAGAAAGAGTTTTTCTAGGAAATTGAAAATTGCAAAAACTTTTTCAAGACTTTAAAAAATTAAGGAGTTTTTAAAAAGTTACTCAACTCGTGGGAAACCATGATTTGTTTAATTTGTTTCTCTCAATTAGAACGAGATCATCTAGTCCTAGTTTTAATTTAATTGTAGGAAAATAATTAAACTCTCACTAACCTTCTTATAGATACATATTTCATTCATATTTTTAAAACCAAGCTCTTTGATTATCTCATCAAAATGAATCTTCTAACTCCACAACACATGCTTAAGTCTATAAATAGACTTTTTGTAACTTGCATACTTGATTAGAAAATCTCTTAGATTGAAAATTCTCAAGTTGTATCATATACACGTTTTCAAGCAAATTTCCATTGAAAAGTGATGTTTTGACATCCATCTGTCATATTTCATAGATATGATATACAGTTATGATCAATAAGATCCTTATGGATTTAAGCATAGTTACTACGAATAGGTTTCATCAAAATCAACTCCTTGCTTCTGTTTGTATTCTGTAGCCACTAACCTTGCTTTGTACATATATGCTAACCTTGCTTTGTACATATATGCATTACAATCCTTATTAGTTTATCTCTTAAAGACCTACTTCCATCTAATAGATATAATACCATCAAGTGCATCTACCAAAGTCTATACTTGGTTAGTGTAAATTGATTCCATTTAAGATCTCATGGCTTCACGCTATTTAAAGAATCAATGTTAGACATTGCTTCTTTAAAACTAATAGGCTCATCATGTATGAGCGATACATTGTGCTTTCCTTTTTTAATATGTAGATCTAATCTAGTGGGGAACGACATATCCTACTGGTGCGTCGCATACTATATGCCTTTTGAACTCTCAATTGTAGATCATATGTATCAACTTGAGGTTCTTGTCTCATCTAGATGTAAATTTGTGGCTCTTGAACTTCTTTAAGTTCTACCTCATTCTCACTACTTTCCTTGAGAATAAATTCTCTTTTTAGGAATATAACATGTCTTAAGACAAACACCTTCTATTTAAAAGGATGGTAAAATTAATATCTAATACTCTCTTTCAGATATCCCATAAATTTGTATTTATCTAATTTAGTTTGAAGCTTATCATATATTGCTCGCTTCACATAATCATCACATCCTCAAATATTTAAGTGTAGCAACTTTGGTCTACTACCATTTCATATCTCATATAGTGTCTTTTCAACCATTTTAGATGGATTTTTATTTAAAAGTTAAACAATAATTTCAAGGGCATATCCCTAAAAGGAGACATCAAGGATTGTATGAATCATCATGGAACATACCATATCTAATGAAGTATAATTTCTCCCATCAGATACTCCATTATATTACGGAGTTTAAGGAGAAGTCCATTGAAAGAGACTCTCATTCTCTTTTAATTAACCAAGAAACTAGTGGTCTAAGTATTCACCACCTCGATCTGATCTAAGTGTTTTAATACTCTTACCAGTTTGTTTCTCAACCTTCAAACTTTTGTTTCATTAAGTACATATAACCATATTTATAACGATCATCTCTTAGTGTAATATAATATGAGAATTCACATCTAGCATAAGTAGACATATGGCCACATACATCTGAATGCATAAGCTTTAGTAACTCATTAGCACATTTTCCTTTTTAACTAAAAGGTACGTAGTTTGGTCATCTTTCTTGTCAAATAAGATTCATAATCAAAAGGATCCAAATATCCTTTTTTTAATGTAACTTTATGATGCTAGTTTTATTAATATGACTTAACCTACAATGCTATAGATAAGATGAATTATGGTAACTTTAACTTTATTTTCTTGCTATTTATGTTAAGGATTGGCCTTTCAAGATCTAATTCATACAAACCATTTTTAAGTAATCTAGATCTATAATAAATATCATCTTTATAAAAATAACAACTTTTATTCTTAATAAAAAACCTGTTCAAATCTAAATAAGAAATAGATGATGTTTCTCGTAAAAACTGAAACATAATTATAGTTATGTAGTTTTAGTTCAAGATCAGAAGGCTAAGCTATACTACAAGTTCCTATTGCTAATGCGATAACTCTTGCTCCATTGCTAACTTATAGGTCTACTTCTCCTTTTCTCAACGATTTACTCCTTATTAACATCTACATGTTATTACAAATATGTGAATCACATCCAATACCCAATAATATGGAACAAACGCTACAAGATTGATTTCAATTATAAACATAAATGAAGAAATAACTTCCTTAAACTTCTTATCTTTCAGAAAAGCAAGATAAACTGAACAGTTCCTCTTCCAGTGTTCATAAACTCTACAGTAAAAACATTTGTTCTTGTTATTGCTTTTGTTCTTGACATCGCCTTTTGTCTTTATTACTCTAGTAGAAGCCTTCTGTTTCTTGTTGTTAGTCCTTTAGAGCCCTTTTTTTTACTCTTAGAAGAATCAGAATAGAACTGAGTTCCTTCTTAAAGGCACCCCTCAATAGTCTTAAGCATATTTTGTAGTTCAAGCAATGACACATCCTTTTGATTCATATGAAAATTCATAATGAATTGTGAAAAACTCGAATTAAGAGATTGCAACATCATATCAATGCTCAACTCATGGTTTATGACAAAACTTAATTGGCCTAATTTTTCAATATAGATAATCATATTCAACAAGTGTAGCTCTACTGAAGATCCTTATGTCATCTTGTATTAAAACAATATTTTGGAGAACTAATACACCTCCACCTTGCTTTATGCACTAAACAACTCCTTGATATGTAAAATTATAGTAGGAGTATCCATGTTCTCAGATTGTCTCTGAATCTCTAAAGACATATTAGCCAACATTACGCATGTAGCTTATTTAATGTCATCAATATAACATGGTGTCTCTCCTAAACCTCATCAGTTGCATTTGAACTACGCTCTGGTGAAACATTAGTGTTAATAACATGCAACTTCTTTTCTTACTTGAGAATAATTTTCAAGTTGAGAAACTAGTATGAGAAATTAGGTCCAATTAGCTTGTTAGCATCCATAATACTCCTCAGCATCAGGTTGGTACTAATCTTCTTTTGACAACCAAATGACTTAAAAGAGCAAGTATTAGTTTATACCATAAAATCAAATAAAATAAGGAGTTTAATAAATATTTAATTACTTGCAGCATTTTATTCAAAATAATAATCCT
>JANZLH020000078.1:564339-589332 GCA_026770325.2 Erythroxylum fimbriatum
TGAAGACCATCACAGAAGACAGCTAATCGATGGATCCAAACGGCAACTTTCCTTTCGGCCAGAATCCGGCTGAACCAGAGTGAATATCTAATAAAAGATAACATCTAGAATGGCAAAGTTCCAAAAAAGGGGCAAAGAAGATAACCAGACCTCATATAAGACATAAGGTGTGAGAGATGAGAAAGAAACAAGTTTCCAGTTTGACTAATGGTTAGAGACAGGAGTCTTACACGAGCAGCCACAGGCGTCCGACTTTATGTGAAATATTTAGTCGACTAATTGGGTTTAACTGAGTTTTTAAAATGTTTTTAAATGAGAATTAAAATTGCAATTAATGCTTGTTTAAAAGGGACAATATTGGACAATTTTGTTCTTTTGTATAAAGTTGGACAACTATTAATATTTTTTGATTTTTAATAACTTATCAGTTAAGTTACGTAATTTGATTCAGATAAAAACAATAAAGTTACTCAATAAATGATCTAAATCAATGAGTCGAAGTCCGCATAAAAAATACATCCCAATCAGTGTGAACCAAGCTTATGTCGACCTTATGATAGAGAAGCCCAATATAAAAGCTACATATAAATTAAAAGTTAGAGTCTCTTATAGTTGCTCATATAATCAATCGTAAGCATAAGAATTCTCTGACCCATTAAGAGAGTTTAAGTTTTGAAAAAAATGTAAAAAAAACTTTCTCACATCCTAAAGAAGAGTTTCTGTAAAGACAACAATAAATTCGTGCTCGTTTTGACTTTAAAAAGCTTGTTTAAAGTTACAAATACTGAAATGAGATATTTATGTATTTCTTCATTTCTTATTCTTTTACATTCAATCTAAAATACATAATTAAACTACCGTTATGTGTTACAGCCAAGACTCCATAGGCTAAAGCAGCATCTCCCGATAGAGTACACTATTCAACAAGACCTCAGCAACAAGGAGATCATACGAAGGTTGATCTCAGATACACAAGTGAAAACACTCCTACTTAATACCAATCTTTCATATGAGAAAGATGAAGCGACATCAATGAGCACTTAAAATGGTTTCTTCACTAAGAGCTGCGGATTGGCTAGCTGACTATGCCAGATTTCTAGACATCAGCATCTATTGGTATCACAACCTGCCTATGGGTAGCTTCACTATCCTTTTGGAGGATATATCTGGAGTTTCTTTTTTCCACCTAGTAGTTTAATATGGTTGTACTTATCCTTTCACCAAAAAAACAAAAAACAAAAACAAAATGGTAAGAAACCTATTATGCGGCTTGGAAAACAGAGCGAGCTGGTACTAACTGACATGGGCTGATGGGCCGATAAAACTCCCCAACAAAAGCAAGACTTTGTTTTATTTTATCTAACAATGTATTCATCCTTAAGTTCATATCCGTTGTAGTCTAGTCGGTTAGGATATTCGGCTCTCACCCGAAAGACCCGGGTTCGATTCCCGGCAACGGAATTTTAATGGTCTTAGCTCCCAAATCGAATTGTGAATAGGTAAAACCCTATCTGAAAGCCATCCATTTTTCGATTTCAGTTTGGTATTTATCTTAATCGAGTCCAGTTGGCCGACGGTAATGTTCCGCTTCTTCTCTCCTTTTTCTCTTGAGACAACCGACTTTTGTTGGTTCAGTGAACTGGTGTCTTATCAATCGTAATCGAATAGAAGTTGGAAACTTGGTACTAGGGTTTCAAAGTGATTCTGGATTTTCTTTCCCATTTGAAATTTCATTGGTTATTAGGTCTGTAATCATAAATTTTGACGTTTGAATGGAAAGTTGGAGACTTGGTACTAGGGTTTCAAAGTGATTCGGGGTTTTCTTTTCCATCTGAAATTTCATTGGTTATTAGGTCTGTAATCATAAATTTTGTTGTTTCTCTTTTTCACTCTCGTCCCCTCCAAAAATTAAGAATCCTCC
Organism: Erythroxylum fimbriatum; assembly: GCA_026770325.2. Classification (NCBI taxonomy): domain Eukaryota; kingdom Viridiplantae; phylum Streptophyta; class Magnoliopsida; order Malpighiales; family Erythroxylaceae; genus Erythroxylum; species Erythroxylum fimbriatum. Next base: position 566,261 of record JANZLH020000078.1, read on the forward strand.
TGGCGACAACATGCATCTGTGTGTGTCCGTTAATTATGAACTGAGCGATTAGGTTGTTGACCCTTTTGAAATCAGGTGTAGTTGGGTTTATATTTGATTTGCAGTAGGTTTAAATTGGTTTTGTACAATTGGGGATTCAGGTATCAATGTTTTGTCGGTAAGTTAGCCATGGCTCTTGGTGATGAGAAGATGGAAAGCTCTATTGCTTCTCTTGTTCATGGTTCTTCTATCTCTAGCCAGAATGGAGACCCTCTTTCTACTGAAGATTTAGCTTGGGTTGATTCTTGCTTGGTTAAAGACCCTGAAATTCCAGGTGGGGACTGGAATTCTATCACAGATGCTTTGATCGAAATTCTTTCGCAGCAGGGATCACACAAATCTACTGTTCCTGAAACTAGTAGCTTTCTTGATGGGAATGATATGGGAATGGTTCCTATTGATGAGGTAGGGTCATCAAACTTTGTTGAATCTGAAGGAATAGAGCATGAATCTATTCCAACAATTGAAGAAACAGGAACAAGAAGTGACGGGTCTACGTTCGAGAATGGAACAAGCGTTTTGTTTTCGCAACTTCTTCCGGAACATCTCTCGGAAACTTCAGTAAAAGATCCTTTTTTGCCAAATTACAAGGAGGAAAGTGCGGCAGCAAATGATTCTGAAGATTCCGAACTTGATGTAGGGTTGACAACAAATGAAGAGCCTTTCACTAAGGATATCTTTAGGGTTTGGGACTTGGGAATTCCAGAGGAGGAAGATGAGCTAGAAGATGAGCTTATTAAACAGTTGAAGAAGGCTCTTGCTGGTTCAGAGGCGTGGGAGGATTTGAAAGAAGAGTCAGTTGACAGTTTAGTTAGTGGAATTTCTGATCTTTCTTTGTATTAACAACATACACTTCAGAAATTCTTCATATCTGTTAAACTATCTAACATATTGTTGCCACAACTCAATATTGCCATGTAGCTATAGAACGGTAAAAACCTCTGCCCTTTTCCTACTTTCTATCATTTTTCTTTGGCTGAGCTGCAATGTCGGGAGTTCCTCCACTTATTGCTTGTTGATCTTTTCTTTCTTTTCTTGAATCTTTTGCTACTTTTAGTTTGTAGTGCGAGACCTGATATTCAAAGAGATGATTCTGTACCATGAACTGTTCCTTAAAGTGGATATCTGGGCTAGGATGCATCTTCAACTGGGATGTGAATAATGGGGCTAATATTATGTTTTGTTCGGTCTGAGAATAGTGAGAACCAAGAACAACTGCTTCAGAGCCCTTGTGCCTGTACTTGGCCTAAATCTGTCCTGTATAAGTGACTCTCATGAACTAGGATTCCATTTTGGCATCAATGATTTGATTCTTTGTTCATCAATTTCCCGAGATTCATGGTATTCATAGCAAATTTATGTTCTACAAATAGGATTGGCAAAACCTAACCGGATGATTAGGTTTCAGGTCGAGTTTATGCTTAAGTCGGTTCGGTCAGAACAAATGTGATTTGACTCAATCTGATCAGATCAAGTTCAGGTTGTAAAAGAAAGGGGTCGGGATCCTGGACATGTAAAGAAACTAGAATTTGGAGCTAAGCAAAGACTAAAATCTGAATAAACCTTCGAATACAGCCAATAACTATCTGTGCAAAGCAAATACAGCCGTTGAGGTGGGGTTCACAGAGCACTGAACCACGACCGTCGATCAAATGAAGCCAAAAAACAAAACCAAGGGAGACCAGAGCCTCACGTTTTACTTGTCTGGATCTAGAAACACACACCAAACAGGAAGCTGTAGAGCAGGAATTTGATTCATTTGTCTCTACATGTTAACACTACAAGTAAAAAATCTAAGCTTTTTATGACACCATAATTCCATTTTTTTAAAGGTGAGAATAAAAGCATCCATTTCAACCACACCTAACTATCCCAAGTGTGCAATCTATCATCCAAATGGTGGAACCCAATTGGCTAGCTCACGACAACCTCAAATCTGACATCTTTTGATAACCCCACTGTCCAAATATAAATACAGAGTGCATCGTTAGGTGTGGTGAAGAGGCTGAAGACAGGAAGAGGAGATAAGACTATAAACCAATTCTGGTGTAAGGCCACTCTTTTATCTTCTGCATTTGTTGCCTTAAGCCTCTAAAACTTGGAAAGAAGGAGCAGAAAATGGCCTCAGCTTCACTCCTCAAGTCGTCACCAGTCCTTGACAAGTGCGAGTGGGTCAAGGGTCAGAGCCTTCGTTCTGCGTCAGCCTCCATTGTCCGGTGCCACACTACCACACCCTCTGGTTTCACCGTTCGTGCTGGTTCCTATGCCGATGAGCTTGTCAAGACTGCGGTAATTTTACTTGCTTCTCCATCACCTTCATTTGCTGTTTAAGCTTGAAGATGGAAACTTTTTTTATGGTCTAGCTACTAAGTTTAAGGAATGAAACTGTGGCGTGTGAAGTAGTGACAATGGCCTAGCTATTTCCTATTCCATGGTAGATTTGGAATACCAACTATAGATGCTAAATAGGAATTCAGTTTTCAGTCATTGCCCACCAAGTTGGGGCAACCTTAGACCATGTCTGATATTAATTCAAATGAAGATAATGAAGAAACAGATGGTGTAGTGATAATGGTCTAGCTATTTCCTATTCCGTGGAAGATTTGGAATACCAACTATAGATGCTCAGTAGGCATTCGTTTTTCTGCCGTTGCCCACCAAGTTGGTTCAACCTTAGACCATCTGTGATATTGATTCAGATGAAGATAATGAAGAAACAGATTAATTATAGTCACATGCTTCTTGTGCATGAATCAGATAATTTTCTCTGAAAAGATGAATTTCTTAGATTGCAGAGATGAGATATATTTGTTACAAGTTTTCATGCTTATTGTGCAGAAAACTGTTGCATCACCTGGCCGTGGTATCTTGGCCATGGATGAGTCCAATGCTACCTGTGGAAAACGACTTGCCTCAATCGGACTAGAGAACACAGAGAGTAATCGTCAGGCTTACCGTACCCTTCTTGTGTCTGCTCCTGGACTTGGTCAATACATCTCCGGAGCCATTCTCTTTGAGGAGACCCTATACCAATCGACAACTGATGGCAAGAAGATGGTTGATGTTCTTGTTGAACAAAACATCGTCCCTGGTATCAAAGTCGACAAGGTAATACATATGCAGAAACGAGGTCATTCATGTACTAGACAATTAAGTGACTGAGGTGAATAGAATTTCTCACCTTGTGATTTGAACGATGAGAACAACAGGGTTTGGTGCCTCTAGTTGGTTCCCATGACGAGTCCTGGTGTCAAGGTCTTGACGGTCTTGCCTCCCGTTCAGCTGCTTACTACCAACAGGGTGCCCGCTTTGCCAAATGGTAACAAATACATAGCTGACCATGTTCACTCTTTCCCAGTTAGATGCTATTGCTACATAGTTTTGACACAATTTACTGGTAACTGACCAGGCGCACAGTTGTAAGCATTCCCAATGGTCCATCTGCTTTGGCTGTGAAGGAAGCTGCCTGGGGTCTTGCTCGCTATGCAGCCATTTCCCAAGTACATATTTCATTTCTAAATTTGTAGGAATGTCTGCAATTCAAATAAATAGCTCTAGGAACAAACAGATCGGATGGAATTGGAAAATGGAAAGATTCTTACAAGTCATACCTTTTTCTTTTCATCACTTATCTAGGGGCATTTGCCTGATTGAACAACTTTTGTCCCCTGGATTCTGTAGGAAAATGGTCTGGTCCCCATTGTGGAGCCTGAAATCTTGCTTGATGGTGGGCATGGCATTGACAGAACCTTTGAAGTAGCACAGAAGGTTTGGGCTGAGGTGTTCTTCTACTTAGCTGAGAACAACGTCATGTTTGAGGGTATCCTCCTCAAGCCTAGCATGGTCACTCCTGGAGCTGAATGCAAGGAAAGGGCCAGCCCTGGACAGGTTGCTGAGTACACTCTGAAGCTTCTCAAGAGAAGAATCCCACCAGCTGTCCCTGGAATCATGGCAAGTTCCATTTGACCTTACTTGAATTGTACTTATCAAAGTTTAGTGTCTGTTTCTGAATCCCTGTATGGGGGCTCTTTGACCTTGCTTAAAGTATACTTATGACAGTTTATTGTCTGTTTCTGAATCCCTGTGTGGGGCTATGTACTCACTGTGAAACTGTCATTGGAGCAGTTTTTGTCTGGTGGGCAATCTGAAGTTGAAGCAACCCTTAACCTCAATGCCATGAACCAAGCTCCAAACGCGTGGCATGTCTCATTCTCCTATGCCAGAGCTCTCCAGAACACTTGCCTCAAGACATGGGGAGGCAGGCCAGAGAATGTGAAGGCAGCTCAGGAGACACTACTCATCCGTGCCAAGGCCAACTCACTTGCTCAACTCGGAAAATACACCGGTGAGGGTGAATCAGAAGAGGCCAAGAAAGGAATGTTCGTCAAGGGCTATGTCTACTAAGAAGAAGAAGCTATAGATGCAGAGGATACAAGGAGTTTCCAACGTGAAGACTGGTTTCTCTCATCATGTGTTGATGCTTTATAACCTTTTGATCGGAAACTATTTTTGTTCTTTGGTTACCTGTACTTTAGTCACTTAATAAAACTCTTCCCAACGAGATTGGTTAGTCTGTGCTTGAATATGATACATCATACTTCATGATCATGATGCTTTAGACTCCTAATATTGAACTTACCTTCTTCGAAATTTGTTGATGATCTCGATCATTGAAATTCTCAGTAACAATTCTTTAAAAATGAACAAAAATCATAGATAGCTAGCTCAATAGTGACATTCATTTCTTGAATTTTCATCGTTAATGACTTAGAACAGCCAACCATTGCATCAGGCATTGAGGAACAAACTTTGGTCGCTAAAACAGAAGCTCCAAAAACCTTGGAACTGTAGTATGGGGTGGCAAAACGAGCTGTGAGTGTACAAGTTGAGTTGTTTCAGACTACGTAAGAATAACAATTCAAGGGTACAACAACCTGGAATGAACATTAAAAATCGCCAATTTTGATTGCATGGTGGGCTCACAAGAACACCATTATTATCCTCGAATCGCCATTATTGCAGTGGAATCCCACAAGTAGTTGGCATATGAAAAAGGAGAAGAATTTATGATTCCCACAAGGATAGACCAAGAACTTCATCGAAATCAAGAAATTGCAGATGCTTACCACTGGGATTAGATTAAGCTGTAATGCGAGAACTGATAATGTTTCTGTTATTACAAAAAAGGACCAGCTAGTGATAGTGTTTTGATTAACCTGTAATGCGAGAACTGATAATGATTCTGTTATTTCTTTAACATAAAACTAAAAATGAAGCTTTTGATACATGGCAAAACTCTAATATAACCAAATTCACAAGGAATCTTAAGCCTAAACCATGATCTGGAAATCGGAATGTCTAAAGCAGGTTCAAGTCCTAAATGTGCTCACTTTGAACCAAAAACATCTGCAACCACAAATCAAGAGGAAGAGGTCAAATGGTTATACAGCAGTTAAAGTTCATCAAAAAGTTCAGTATTAGAAGATTGAAATGGAAATCTACAAAATCCCGGTTGCTTCTTAGTTTCTACTTGGCAAATTTTCAATGATTCAACGAGGCTAAAGAATTAACAAAGAATTTCCCAAGTAGGTTAGGCATAAGATCCCCATGTAGTAAACAGTATAATTTACCAACAAGACGAGCAGTTTGTTTCGCTTCCGACATGTTCTTCCAAAGAGAATACAACATCCCGATGATAATATTCCCAAAGGGCTCAAATATAATATGAAGTTGTACTTAGAAGCTAAAAATACATTGGAAAGTGATTACTCCGCAAACATTTAACTGAAATCAAAGTCTGTATTCCATCTTGAACTGTATGCACTAGCTAACAACAGAATTTATATACATAGAAAAAGAATAGACTTATTGTAAAACTATGACTTCCATACACTATAGACAGGGACGGAGCCAGACTCAACTCTAAGGGGGGGCCGAGATTTTTAAAGGTAGGGATTTTTTTTTAAAGGAGGGGCCACTTATATTTGTAATTTTAAAAATTTTAATTATATAAGTAATTTAAAAAAAAATATTTGAAAGGGGGGCCATGGCCCCTTCTCTATAACATGGCTCCGTCCCTGTGGTAAATGGCATAAAGTTAAAAGATTTCGTCTTCTTAAATAAGGTAATCCAAGACCTTATTTAAGAAGTTCAATAAAATTAATTTAAGTCAAAATTAATATGCAATCCAGAGGAACTAAAACTTGATTAATTTAGTTTTTAATAAATTATATTATCGATTAATATAAAAATTTAGTTATAAGTTCAATAAAATTTATTAATAAGCTGAAACTATTCAGTTTTTAAAATTAAATAAATTAGTTAGTTTTTATTTAACAATTTTCTTCTTCAAAAAAAACTTCAACTTCTTCAAGAATAATATTTTTAATCATATTTTAAAATTTACGAAAATTCAAACTTTAAACTTTTTTATCTTAGCTATTTAATTTATTATAACAAAATTTATTTTTAACTATAATTCAAAATTTCTTCAAAAAAAAACTATAATTCAAAATTATTGCAATTATAATTTTTATAAATTTGCCGTATGTAAATATTACACACGGGCACAAGGGCGCAAACACAGACACATGAACTCATATTTAACACGTTTAGTGAAAAATTAGATGGTTTGAAGATGTTTTTTTTTTCATTTAACAAAATGTCATTAATAGTATTGATTGATCATTATGCATATATTAAAGAATGATAAATAAATTACGAAATAATTTTTTTAAAAATTCATATTTAATTCTTATCATTAAATTTTAGATTTGAATCTTAAACATTTAAAATTTAAGTTATAAATCATTTTTAAGCACTATAATTATCTCGGACACATTTTTTGTCAATTGAATGTGATAAGTATTAATAAAAATAATAGTTTAAAACATTTTTTTTTGATAAGATTATTATGCACCTTGAATTGATTGAACGATCAAGCCCTAAGTATTGAAATGAATTAATAAGCATGAGATGCCTGATTCTTAATATAGTCATTTTCTAATAGATCCTTTTCTTTTCTTTTTATTTGATTCGTTAAATTATTTCAGTCTTTAGATTCTTTCAATTTACGTCTTTAATTAACGAAAGATATATATCATTTGATGTCCTTTTCTTAGACATGTATTTGGATGCATTGGCCATTTAATTATCATATGATTACATTAGCTAGTTAGTTGGCCAACAAACAGATATTTTAAATAGCAACTACCAATGCCATATCCAACAATATTATAAGCTTCTTCATCAATCAAATTCTTTAGGAGGAAGGAATTATCAAAGACTTTAGAAGAAAACTCGTAATGGTAATAGAATAGTTTGCCTTTATACATGTTAACTCAACACAAACTAGCATTAATATCATCTAATCACTTACTGTACTTGGAAAAAGAGGTTGTGAAGAAGTAGCAAAAGGAGCTCGTAGGCTTGTGCTTAGGACAAAAGAAGGAAAAAAGAGGAGTTTCCTTTACTCCGGCATAATGAGGGCACCATTTCCATTGCTTTGATCTGAAATATGAATATTATATCTAAGCAACTTTCGTCACACATACATGTTCTCTTTCCCGTAAACCATTAATTAATACATCTAAACAGCAACACCTTGTTATATATAATTACGCAACAGCATTAAAGCTAGGCTAACAAAAAGTCCACTCAACATATAATATCCTATTATAATCAACATCTTTAGTTGTTAATGGAGATAAAGCAGCTATTAGAGCCGAAAGAGTCCAAAGAAGAGGTCTCCTTTTTCTTGGAGGGAATAGCAATTTGCAGGTGGTAATGTTTTGATTTGCTTTGCCAAGAGTGGGTAGAATGTGACAAGCCGCAAGAAATGCTACTTTGCTAACTTTTGATTCTTTGATTGAATGATGGAAGGAGTTGGTTACTTGTGCACACACTCTTGTCTCTCATGGACTACGCAACAGATGCCCCATAAAAACCCTTGAGAATAGAGATGGTAAATAAAGACCAACTCTATTCAAAATTAACGAGTTAATTCTTAGTTAATTTAACTTTTAAATTAAGTTCCAATTTAGGAGATTAACTTAAAGCCTAATCTAAAATTCATTTTTGTTAAAACAAACGTTGTAATATGATTTAAGTTTCTTAAACTTATAAATGAGAATAAAATTATTTTATTTAATTAATATAATTTTAAAACAATTCATATTTAACCGACCGACATTAAATCATGCTTGGTTCAGCCGGATTTTGCTGATCCGGCGGATCCTTGGGAATTCTTAACTGCTGTATACCTGCAAAATAAGCAAAGACTTTCCGGGGGTTGTTTCCCGGAAGGCCCCTCCGATGCACAAGTCAGTGTTTTGAGAGGATTTAGGTTTTGAGAACGAAGAGACAATCAGGATTTTAGTTGCCTACCTCTATCGTGGTTGAACATTACCTTATATATGCGGTAGGTTACCATTAGATTTAGGTCTCTACATCAATCATCGTGTTTGCATGGGAGACGACTTCTTACTACTGTTATCAGGCCGTCTGTGCCTGGGCTTAGAAGTGGGCCTCCTTAGGCCGGGCCTCATTAGGCCGACCCGACCATCTACCTAACACATAAATAATATTTCATTTGAGATCTTCATAATTAGGTTAGTTCAGTGAACTTATTCTCTAATAAATATCCACACGTTTGTTTAAATATCTCGATACTTTAATTTATGAGATAAATTACTTTCTTCGTAAGAAAAAAAAAACATTATTTTGAGAAGTAGATAAGAGAAGTTATCTATATGGCTGGAATAATGTATTCGTTGAGAAAAATTATACATGGGAGAATAACGTTGTTGTTTTTATAGATTTTTACAATAAAGGTTCTTTTCACGATCGATTTCTATAGTTTTAGATATTATTTTTAATTAATTAGACCAGTTAATAAGTAACATTTAGACTCAACACTTAACATTATAATAATTGTAAGGATCTAATAATTATATAAATACAAATATATTTATAATCGCTTAATCGTTTTAAAAATTAATTTACTATTCTTGCCAGTTAATTTTAAAATCGTTCAATTAGTCTAAATTATTCTCAAATTTTCTATATTTGCAAAACCTACTAAATTTGCAAAATGTATGAACTGAGTCGAAAAATTGATGAACTTTTTGCAGTTGATTAAAAGTTTTTTTTGGGTCTAGATTAGGGTATCCACTGACAGACTTAGTGACTAATCTTGTCGTTAGTTTGTAAGCACTTCACAGGATAGAATAGTTGGTACAAAGATTTAAAGCTGCTCCATATCAAAGCTAAAGATCGAACCCCTGATCTTTGATTAAAGATAAATGACTCCCTTCGACTCAACCACACCAGTTGCATTTGACTAAAAGTTGCCAGCCTATAACCACATCCTAATTAAAAAAGAAAACACTAATTTTTCATAGTTTACATCACTAATCCACCATCAACCAAAAGCCATTAGAACTAGCCGTTACTAGCTCTTCGCAGGACAGAATCTCCGGCACTACAGGTTATTAGTAATAAAGCTTTGGCCCTACTTCACATGTCCCTTGCAACGGTCATTTTTTAGCCTCCTTATATAGCCTGCACTTCGCTTCTCTTATTCATTCAAAAGGAGACTGGATCTTTCTTACCACCAAAGCAAGATTTTGGCATCTAAACAAATCCCATCTCCGAAATCTTGAATTCTTCACAAATTCTCAAATGGGTCTTTCCATCAACAACAAGTCTTGGTATGTGGCTCAGTCTCATCCCCACAAGTACAAGATCTTCCTTGCATCGAACTACATTCTATTGTGCGCAGCTTCTAGTTGCATATTCCTCACACTTTCCCTTCGTTTGTACCCTTCTCTTTGCGGCTTCTTCCTTATCCTCCTCCACATTCTGACCATCGTCGGAGCGGTTACCGGCTCCGCCGTGGCGTCGTCAGGGTCCAGCAAATGGTATGCAGCCCACATGATGGGCACTTCACTGACTGCGATATTTCAAGGGGCCGTATCCGTGCTCATCTTTACTCAGACGAGTCAGTTCTTGGGGTACTTGAAATCTTATGTTAGAGAAGAGGATGCTGCAGTGATCCTTAAGATGGCTGGTGGACTGTGTGTGTTGATCTTCTGCATGGAATGGGTTGTTTCTGCTCTTGCTTTTCTGCTTAGGTACTATGCCTTTGTTGAAGGCAATGGGAATGCTTGCGGAGCTGGTGGTGGATCATATGTCAGAAATGGGAAAGGCCAGGACGAGGAGTTGAAAGATTGGCCATGGCCATTCCAAGTTTGAGATCTACTAAGATGGAGTTTTGTGGGAGTTAAAATCGTCAAAGCAGGAATGTACCCGATCTTATCATTTCTAGTCTTGTACTTATGTCCTGTACCAAGGGCAGACATATGTTGTGTGAAAAAACATTATATTCCATTTATTCATTCAATTCAATTTAAAGTGAGTTTGTACCTTTCGAATTTGGATATTGTCTGATGAAGGAAGATTGCCAATTTTGCAAATCTCACCGGCATTTCTGAAACACAAGAGGCTGTTTTCAGTCTTTTGCAAATTCCCCTTGTTTGAACCTATGCTGAACAGGGGAGCTAGTGGTCAATTATCTGAACAATTAAGTATATGAAGATGCGCAGAAATATACAGGTTATGTAAAAATTCGATAGATTTTGAAATTTCAGATTTTAGATCTCCTAGGCTCTTGAAGTAGGGTTATAAGGATTAGTCTGACTACGCCGGGATAACTAACGTAATAAAAAAAAATTCCCTCGTTTCGTCTCGCACAAGTTGTCTGCCAACTGGCTCTCGAAAGCAACACTTTTTATCTTTTTGTCCTTTTTTCTAGTCTACGGATAACTGAAGATAGCGGTAAAAAAGGGCAAACATATTACATAATAAGAGAGAAGAATAAATAAACACTCGAGATTAGTCTGAGAAGAGAAGATGGCATCATCATTTGCTCTGAACATGAATTTGCCGACTTCTCCGTTTTGCAGTCCTCAAAAATCACACTCACAGTCTTTGAGTCTCCTGAAAGATTGGTTTTTGGTCGGGCCCGCTGCACCGGCACCTGGTCAACTGGGACCGAAGCTTTCTAACAAGCCCTCTCTCTCTGTTTGTTCTTCATCTTCTCGTTTCTCGGTGGTATGCAAGGCAGTATCTGTTAAGCCGCATACTGAGGTTGAGAGGCCTAACATTGCCGAGAATGTCTCTCAGGTTTGGTTCCTTCCGTTTTGTTTCTGTATGAATTGGCAATTGTCTCTGTTGGGTCTTGGGTCTTTGGAATTAGATGAGCAAGCTCGAATTTTTATTTCGCTTTGGTGTTTTAAATGGCTAAAACCTGTTGATGGGGTTATTTTGATTCAATAAGTTAATTTTGAAGTGGTTTTTTTTAATCTCTTGGGAATTGAAGTGAAACTCTTCATTGGTCTGATGTAGGGAGTATATATGATTTATTCAGCTTGAATTCCAAGAACATTGGACTTAACTATTTTCAGCTTAAAGCTGTCTGATCACCTATTTTAAAAACAAATACACAATTAGGATAGTATTAGTTTCTTTTTTCCTTTTCGTTGGGATGGAGGGTGGGTCAATCGGTTTTCATTGTTTTGAGATGCTTAATTGGTTGTGCATTGAAGTTTGAGATCTTTGCAGAAGAGTTATTTCTTTCCTTTCCCCCCTTAAAAGTCCACTCTTTTGTGTATCTGATCACTAAGGTTAAGAACTATACGTGTGAGTGGGACTTTGATACAACTTGTGTCATGTTCAGGCTTTAACTAACTTTCGTAAGGTATCTTATATATTGATTGCTTTCTGACACAGCTTATAGGGAAAACGCCTATGGTATACCTTAACAATATTGTCAAGGGTTCTGTTGCAAATATTGCTGCCAAGCTTGAGATCATGGAACCATGTTGCAGTGTCAAAGACAGGTTAGACTGATTAGATTACTACTTTAATGACACCCTTCAACAACACGTAAAGTGCACATATAACTGGATGCCTGGTCTTGGATTGAAAAGTGAGAATCTTTCTATGGATGTTTCTTTAATTCCCTTGTCTATTAGAAAACAACTGCCAGATAATTGGAACTTTATCCATAACATTGACAGTTATATTTTGTAATTAAGGTTTAGAAGGTTTTTGGGTAGTGTGTATTTCGCGATTCTAATTTGGATCTTTGTATGTCATGGGCAATAGTAGTGTGATGTTTTTGGTTTTTTCCTCCCTTGTTACTTTTTCTGATGTTTGGTTTCAGGATAGGTTATAGTATGATTTCTGATGCCGAGCAAAAGGGACTTATAACACCAGGAAAGGTAATACAACCTACTGCATCTGTATTAAATTAGTAATTGATGTATCTTTCAGCTTGGCTGATTGGTTTTTTGTTTTGATATTTCAATACCCTGATATTGTGCATCTATGTAAAACTTCCTATCCTCTTCATCAATAATAGATTGAAAATTTAGTTAAAAGGGTGATACAGACAAATATTGCATACAAGTTTTATAGGCATGCATTCTTTCTAGCCGGCTTCGACTGGAGCATATAGCTAGATCAATGCTTGGAAGTGTTGGCTTACTTCTGATGGAAATCAATCCATGTTTGGACAGCACATGTGCATTATCACTAACACTGCAATGGATGAGCAACTTGTAAACCGTGTGCTTGCATTAGTTTTCTCGTGTACAACTTGCAATATACTCATTTAACCAGTTTTGGCTATCTGACAACATAGAATTATATTTGTGTTGCACCATGGGCTGTGATAATAGAAATGGCTCTTGTTCCCTTCCTTTTTTTGTTTTGCTTATGCATTGCTTCATCATTTGACTACTACTGACTTTAGGAACATAATTCTTCCAATCGATTGATTACGATGTCTTAAATCTGAGCATGTTTGTAACTTCTTTTGGCCATTTTTTGTATACCATTTGGATTGTTCATGCTAATGTTGCTGCATGTTTCTGTTGCAAAAGAAATTATATTGAGCAATATTTGGATAGCTTATCCAATTTTATCATTTGATGAGCTTATTTTTATCTCTAGAGTGTCCTTGTGGAACCAACAAGTGGAAACACAGGCATTGGCCTTGCATTCATAGCTGCTTCAAAAGGATATAGACTCATCTTGACAATGCCAGCATCTATGAGTTTGGAAAGGAGAGTTCTTCTAAAAGCATTTGGAGCTGACCTTGTTTTAACTGACGCAGCAAAGGGCATGAAAGGCGCAGTTCAGAAAGCTGAAGAAATTTTGAAGAGCACGCCCAATGCCTATATGCTTCAACAGTTTGATAATCCTGCAAATCCTAAGGTTAGTAGTTACTTTTCTTTTCTTGCTCATGTGACTAATTTAAATTTCTGTAGCAAAGTTCATATGTGTGGGATAAGTTTTAATGCTCAGGCAACATGTTCAGAATATTAGCTGAAATTTGGCTTACATTTCCTGCTCATGTTAGTTGTAAGAATCAAATTTTCTGGAGTCATTATTTGATATGACACAAGTGACCATGCTCATGACCCAATAAGGATTTCTTTTCCATTGAGTTTATTGCACATTTATGTGGTTATTATAATTTTAGTCCTTAAGGTTGTATCCACATCAATCGGGAAAAACTTGATTATATATTTCAATGCAGATACACTATGAGACAACTGGTCCAGAAATCTGGGAGGATACAAGGGGCAAGGTTGATATCTTTATTGCAGGTATTGGAACTGGAGGAACAATTTCTGGAGTTGGCCGGTTCCTTAAGGAGAAGAATCCCAAAATAAAGGTACTTGTTTCCCACCTTAAATTGCAAAAACATGAGAATTGATGTTCCAGATTTTTTCAATTTTAGTAATTGATAAAGCATAAAATAGGAGGATTTCAACATATTTATAACGTGGGGAAAACAATTGAACAATTTGTGACACTCGTGAACAATTTGTGACACTCATGCTTAACCATTTGCATACTTTGTTCTATATTTCCTCTTGCTGTTAATCTTAACTTCTACAATTGAATGTGACAGGTCATTGGTATAGAACCTCGTGAAAGCAATATTCTTCTGGGGGGGAAACCTGGTATACTTTAATTTTCTGTCACTATCACTCACAAAATACTTCACTGTGCGGTTTTCAATCCTTTAATCAATATCTACACCTAACTTTAAGCTTGCAAATACAGGTCCTCACAAGATTCAAGGGATTGGAGCTGGTTTTGTGCCCAAAAATTTGGATCAGGATGTAGTTGATGAAGTCGTAGATGTGGGGTCCTACTTTCCTGTTTATCCATCTTTTTCTAGTCTTTATTGATCTTTTTTCTCTTGATAAGGGTTCATAATTTCCTTAAATGAGGATAGGCGCAGTTATTGGGACATTGTCAACATTTCTGTTTCTTTGTTTTTTAACCTTCAAAGTTGATGATTTTTGCTCTCATGTTTGCTTTGTTTTGCATGCATGAATTTTAAGTTGGTGGCTAAAATGTTTCTGCCTTTTCTCTAAATTACTGTTAAAAAAGATCATGGTAATGGTATTCTGCATGATAACATAATATTGGACGTTTGGTAACAGATGCAAGCATCATTTACTTGCTTCTTACTACATAGAATTTCATGTGACATTGCTTAGTCTAATCACTTATGTGTCAATTTGACATGTATGTGGTTGTAAAACTTCCATTCTATACATAAAGAGCAAATACATGCCCATCATAACAAGTTCTATGCCTATCATTTAGTTGTTACTTTCGCTTCTTGCAATTTTGTGCTTGTTACGTGTTTGATTAAATTGTTCCTTTAAATTGTCGACATTTACCATGTATTGCTTATTCCTGTATGACTAACAGATTTCCAGTGATGAAGCCATTGAAACGGCAAAGCAATTAGCCCTCCAGGAAGGCTTATTGGTTAGTTCTTTGAATTTAATTTTTGAGAAGTTTGACATGCAACCGTAATTAAAATTTTCTCCAAGTCTTTTCTGCATTTGGTATAGATGCAAAAAACTCAACAGATCTTAAACTGAAATGCGAGAGGGGGGCAAGGGCAAATCATGTGCACTGTGTCATTGTGTCTTTGGATTAGATATTTGGAATAATTTAGCTTTTGGTGTCATTGTATCGTTGACTTAGGTATTTGAAATTATATAGCTTTTGTTTTTCTAGATGTTGCATCACGATTTTTCATTTTAGAATAAGGAGCTAAATGTATGTAAATGAGAAGTACATCTTATTTGTCCCTTTTTTATTTATGTGATTTAAGCCTGAGATCCTTGCTAGTAAGAGAGAGTGGACAGTGTTATGCTGTCTATTCATGATGATGTGATGCTAGGAGTAACAATGGTTTGGTTTGAACATATTTTACTAGTATGATATAATATCATTTGTTCTAAACCTATCATGCTTGTGCTTTCCGTGCTTGTTAAGATCCTTTGTTTTCCTCCCTTAGATTCCAACCTAAATGTCCCTGTATTTATGCATTTATATTAGTCCCTCCTTTTCCTCCTTTAACTTATGTTCTTCTAAATGAATCGTTGCCAGGTTGGCATTTCTTCTGGAGCCGCAGCGGCTGCTGCAGTTAAGGTTGGAAAGAGGCCAGAGAATGCAGGGAAATTGATTGCAGTAAGTTCTTTGCAGAAAGTCTTTACAATATGGACTTCATCAGTTCTGGATTTAGTCATTGCTTTGAAAATCAACGGTTTGTGGCATGATTATTTTTCTTAATCTCATCAGACAATAAAAATGTCTATCTAGGATACTAAAGGTTCCGGTCAAATAGGAAATGACAAGTGATGTAAGAGTTTAACTTAAGCGTAGTGGGAAGTTACCAGCAATGTTTAATTGCAATACGTTGACGTGTTCTTGAAGCCTGACTTCCACTATTTGCCAAAGATGTTTTTGGGAATTTACCACTAATTTGAATTGTAAAGCCCCTGATTATGTTGGGTTAAAATGATAAAGTTAAAGTTGGGCCTCTTTAAGGCATGGTTTTGGTTGGTTGGCACATTCTGAATGACCTTCCGAGTTCAACCCCTGGGATTGCTTTATATATCTGGGACGCTAATCATAGAAAACCATAAACAGAGGCAATCCAAAAGAAATTTGTTCAAAGTCAACTGGTATTAACTTGTTGTTGGTGTCAGATAGGAAGCCATCAACTTGTGGCATGCTGAATAAAAATTCCTTCTTTGGGGAATAAAGTGTTATTAGGACAGGGACCATCCTACAGAAACATTATTTTGGTTTACAAAAAAGCATTTATTACGGCTATCTTGAACTTTTTGGCTCCGGCAGATTAAAGCTAATTGCTTTTCTGTCTAAATAGTGAACTTGAAATCTGAACAACATGTCTAAACATGGTTACTCTTTGTGTGCCAGTTGGCACTTGAAACAGTATATTGTGGAAATTACGTTTCTAAATACAGCACTGCTGATATTGTCAATTTCTTTTATCTTACCTAATTTGAGGTTTTGGATGTACTCAGGTTGTGTTTCCAAGCTTTGGTGAACGTTATCTTTCTACAGTTCTTTTCCAGTCAATTCGTGAAGAATGCGAGAAAATGCAGCCTGAGGCATGAATTTGCATGTTCGAGTTGTTTCCAAGAAAGTAGATTTCATTCCTAGGTTTTTCTCTTTTACACAATTTCATACAAAATGATTTCTTTGCTACCCTTTGCATGAGTATCACTTCTTGGACCTTGGTTTTGAAGATCTCCACTTAATCATGGTTCTTATGCACGTTTCACCCATACTTGTTCAGGGGCGGCATTAACTTTTGCAATGTGCTTGATGATGCCATTGCTTTACTTTTATCTGTGATTAATTTATCTGCCCTTGTGCAGGAGACAGGTTATGATTTAAAGGAAATTATTGGTCAATAGACTACCTGAAGTCACAGTATGATAAAGTTCATCCTTTTTATAATTAGTTATAACAGCTTGTCACTTTCCAAAGTTGGATCCATGTTCTTGGTACAAGGTGGTCAAATATTGCAACTGTTGAAAGCGCCCGAAACAATGTTTAAGGGGCCCTTATTGTCCTAACCTATTAGTTTTCAACTATTTTCTCGATGCTTGATGCAAAACGTGACGGCAACAACTTGATACTTTAGTTTGTTATCTCACTTGGTTCTGTTTGATATCAAGCTTTGAAGGTTGAACAACACATTTATCCAGTTTTATATGGACCCTATAACCATTACATAAATGGGTTGTTGGTGACAACTAAAAGTTACATCTGGGAATCACTACGAATGGGTAGCAGAGGAAACGAGTATTTCTCCAGTTGCTGATTTCCAAAATACTTATTGCAGGAATGTGATAAAAAATTATAGTTATTGGATTTTCTTAATGTTAATTAACAATTGAATAAGAATCCTTAAGTTCGAATAAGAAGAAAAAGAAGTTTTAGTTCTTGTCAAGAATTAGAAAGCTTAGAAAAAAGGAAACACCTGGGAAGAATTGGAGGAGAAAGGGAAGAAAGGGGAAGTGTAGCTTTCGAAAGGTGAAGTGTAGCTTTCGATGCGAAGGTCTAACCACGCGGCTGTAGGTTTCAGATACAAGTTTTGAGCATTCTGATTTATCTCATGCTAAAATGTGCAAACTCTGGCATTGTCAGTATAAAAATTGTTTGACAACGTGTTGTGGGTATATAAACTAAGTTGAGGTGTCCAAATGTTGTGTGCTAATGATGCTCTCAGTTTATTATACGTGTCAAAAGGTGGCAGAGACATTGACAGATCAATAATGTCAGGACGGCAGATAAATCCCAACCCCAGCCCCATACGTCTGATAACAATTAAATGGTTCTGTTCTAATTCACATGGCAAAAATCAAGCCTTTTCAGATAAAGAAATCGCCTGATGTATATGAACGAAGTAAAGTGATCGATGTAGTGGCTCTCCGACTCCCTATATCCTATGTAAGCTGGTTTCTGATAAAGAAATGAGAAGAACAAGGCACGCAAAGTGGCCTTACGCCGCAAATAACTACCCAACAACCACGAAAGTTTGTTAGTTCCTGTCTTTTTGTGTCCTGTCCCAAGTCTTTTTGAGCATGGTGTCCCAACTTTTGTTGTGGATTCCAAACGAGCAAACCATAAACAGTTAAAAAGCTGACAGGCTGTAGCTATGTAGTATTCTGGGAAAAGATGAATGTTTGTGCATGGCACCTACCATATCCTTTAAGAAATGCTAAGAGTGAAACAAACAGAATACAAACACAATTTCTTTCCGTCGTCATCACTCATCAGTCATTTGGCTCCTCTTTTAGGCTTATAAGTTTGATCCTTAATAATCATGAAAATGACCCTTCATTGTTAATATGTGGTTGCTGATATTCGCCAACTGCAATGGAATTGATCCTATCTAAGAAGAGAAAAATGATCAAATAAATAAATAAATTTGATTGGATAGAAACGACTGTAAGTTGCCATATAGCTGAAGAAGAAGCCTCCGTCAAAAGATTAAGTTGGAAATGATCGTTTCTAATGATTTATAAGTTCAGGATAAAATAAAAAAAATACGGTTTTTATGAATCGGCAATATATAAATATGTAAAATTTTAAATTATATTTTAATTATTAAATTTTAATATCTAAGACGGAAAGTCATAAGTTACATATTTAATAAAATATTAAATGATCAAAATAACAACTAGTATCTTATAAATGTTAGTAACAATAAAACCACTAAAAATAGTAGCAACAACTAATAAATAGTGGTAGCAACAACCGAACAACAATATCAGTTTGCAAAACACTAATATAATTGCACTAATAAGCATATAGATGATTATAAAAACAATTTCTCCACACACTTCTATATGTAAAATTATTAATATATCTTTCTCGATATTTAAAATAACTAAATCATTCAACATTTCTTGTGACATTGATAACCTTAAATAGGTTTTCGATACTTTTAATTTTAAAAAACTTCTCTCAATTGATGCTATATGATATCATAGGTACACTTACTAGAATTTGATAAATAATTGAAACATTTAGATAATAATTTACAACTTTAATAAATTTAAGAATTTTAACAGATGATATTAACTTATTTGACAAAGTCATTTGTAACACTTTTAATTCAAAAAAAATAATCTAATTTCACATCCGACACATTATTATGAGAAAAATTAGTATAAAATTAGTGCAAAATTCTCTTAGTTCATTATTATTTAATGGCCTCAACTTCTATGAATCAAATAAGAATTCAAAAATACTTTCAAATATTGGCAATTATTCAAATTTATTCTTCAACAAAGCAATTGTCACATCCACAATAAAAGAGAGATAAACCATTATATATGGCAGATAAATATATGATATGCCCATAAATGTATAAGTTCTTTTAAGAAAATATCAAAATTACCAAATGCCATAATAATTATCTTTTTTTCAACTTTTGATTATATACTTTTAGATTAATGTTTATCCATTCTAATATAATTACTTGTGAGCCCACTACAATTTAGTTCATTGTAGATGAGGTCTTATCTTTATCATTTAAAAGTTTAATTTTTTTTTAAAATTTCTACAAAGTAATGTGCCAAGAAACCTTTTCATATATATAAATAAATTGAAGTAGATTTATTGACTTTTCAATTTCTACCTCTTTTAATGAATAGATTTTTTAACTTTTAAATTTTCATCTCTTTTAATAAATTAACTTTTTTAATTTTTAACTCTTTTAATAAATGAGCTCCTTATAAATTTAGGCTATAGTAAGTACCATTCCTGCCCTTGTCCAGGCGTGCCTGACAGTACTATTACTATAATTTAACATTATTCTTGGACTCATAAGGTTGATCTCCAACCCTAAGGGTTTCCAGTCGCAGAATTCAACATTATTCTTGTCGTGAAGTTGTGTAAAATTTGTTAATGTAAGACGTTTGCAGCTCTAATTTAATATTGTGTTGTCTGCTCAATAAAATAAAGGCTTATTTATGCGAGATTCCTTATACTTCAGCAAAGATTAGTATTATCCCATTTTTAAAGTAATGCATAATATTATAGAAACAAGCTTGATCCTTCCATGTTTGACTTGTAAACATAATTTTAACTTACAGGAAAGATATACATGCTCTTGATCTCAAAGGTGGAATCGCAAACTCTAGGCGCCCTCACACTCCGGCCCGACAGAGTTGTGAGGGGGTAAATCATGGTCTGATCTGATCAGCCAGCTTCTCAAAAGGGTGGCCTAATGCTGGTGCGTACAAGGAGTCACCACATTAGATGAACTCCCACACTGCCGCTACCAGGACTCGAACCTGAGGCCTTGATCTCAACTTCTCTTCCAATGACCGACTGAGCTCAAAAATATACATGCTTTAGATCTATAGGAGTGATGAGAGGGTGGGATGTGCAAATTTTTCAACCCATGTGGTATGGATGGACCATACCTTCCGTTGGAATTAAACAGTCCATTCCGCCGTCCCTAAATTAGTTAAGAAGTTGGATTGCATCTTCCCTTACGTCCTTTTCCATTTATGGCCATTATCTTATCTACAGATCATGTCATCTCCATGTTGACTTTGGATACGTATGTTCCTGTTCTGGTAAAAGGTTCTTCATATACGTGCAAAATTAGATTAGAGTACGTAATTAATGTTTTGTTTCAAGTATGAGATTAGTTCTTTTTTTTCCCCCTCTTGTGATAGTTGGTTGTATGTAATCTCGACTATAATCTCATACATCAATTGGAAGTGTGCATAATTAAAATGAGTTGCATACTCTCTTTTGACTGCCAGATAATAGTAATATGTTATGAAAGACGATGATCCTAGAAAATGTTATGAATGATGTAAGCTTACGATCAGCAAAAGAGTATAAATTAAAATTATATCAATGTATAACATCTATGACTGAACCTGGACCACATTTTCATATTCCACACGTTTCGTCAGAGCCAGGATTAGTTTGAAGGAAGCATGCAAGTGTCAATGGTAAGTTTACTTAATTATAGGATGACTTTTGACCAACTTGTTAAGAGTTCCATTAAACTGGAAGTTTGCTCGAAAATATTCCTGAGAGATGCTTTTTGAAAAATTAAGAGTTAACAATTTTTATCAAAAATTATAAAAAAATAATAAAAAAGTGCATCTCAGTCTTAGAAGATTCTTTTTTTATATTACTTTTTGGTATAATTTAAAATTAAAAAGAAAATTATTCAACATAGAACTTACACTATATATATTCATACCAATGAAAACAAGAGTTAACACTCTCTTCCATTCCTTCAAAGACATGGACATTAAAGAGTGTCCCAGTGTGTCTGCTCCTTCCCTCTCCTCCTCCACCAGGTAAACTGGTACCTTGGGCCCAATTCCTACCCATTTACAGGGATAGTACGTGAATGTTTTTGTCTCCGTCTTCCATGCAGGTGGTGGTCCAAGGACACGGTTGCGGTGGTGACAGGAGCGAACAAGGGGATTGGTTTTTCGATGGTGAAGAAGCTCGCAGAGCTTGGACTCACCGTGGTTTTGACTGCTAGAGACACCGAGAGGGGACGCAAAGCCGTTGATGAGTTGCGAAGCCAACATGGTCTCCATGTATACTTTCATCGCCTTGACGTCTCTGATTCCGTTTCCATCAAAGCCTTCGTTGACTGGTTTCGACAAAACCTCCGAGTACTGGACATTCTTGTAAGTTTCTAACATTTTTGGAGCATGGGTATTACACAGAAACATGTCTAGATGCGTATTAACAGCCATTAGCTCATAGCTATTTGCAGCAAGACCTTGTGTTGCGTATACGCCTTGTCTTTTTGTAATTAGGCAAGAATTTACCATGAATGAAATTCCACGATTTTGTAGCTTGTCTTCTTATTATAGGATTTTGTTATTTCTGAACTTCTCATTGGCTTGGTCGTAGTCAGACACTTGCAAGAACCATATTGGTAACTCATACGTAGTGAAATCAATTGTAAATGTTCTATGTTCCCGTTGCAAATTACTAGGAATCAACTATATATTTTATGACTTGAAAAAGAAGATCAAAGATAATTTAATCTGCACTATACCAATTAGTTGAGCACTTGCAATTTTGTATTTATTTTGTTCGATGATTAAATTCTTGTCTTCTTAACTCTAATGACCAATTCAATTACAACTTTTCAAATTCATCCGTCTATATTCAAACTGTGTTTACTTCCAAAGAAGTTCAGATCTTCTGTCTAATATTACTCTGTCTTATTCTGTCTCGTAGAATCTTTGCCATTTATTTTGTAGGATCCACGTAAATAAATGGCTGAGATTTATTCGACACAATAAGACACCATAATATTAGACAGAGAATCTGAACTCCTTCCAAAGTTGAATACAACATGCCCAAGGTCCAACATGTACATGGTACAGAAAATTTCACCCTGTAGACAAGGTCTTTCTCAATATACAGCGTCATAGACTAGTCTAAGGCAACCAGAAACGAACAGATGATATTTTAGACCACCGATTCTTGTGATAGGTAATTAATTAATCTGCCGATGCTCCATATCCAATGTATTCGGTCATATAATAAAGTCACATACATGTGATAGGTCTTTTGTTGTTTTAGATGTTCTCAGAGGCGGTCCAATGTCTGAAGGTTAACTTTGGGTGGTGTTTTATTCTTCATCAGGTGAATAATGCAGGTGTATCTTTCAACGGTCTCCATGAAAACTCTGTTGGACACGCAGAGACTGTGATCAAGACCAATTTCTGTGGTGCCAAATTGCTGACGGAGTCCCTTTTGCCTCTGTTTCGTAATTCAGCTTCCAAAGGCAGGATCCTTAATATTAGTTCAAGACTTGGTTCGTTTGATGTAAGTAATTCACTTATTGAGCATGCATATACTATCTATACATACATATTTCTTTTTTAATAATTTCTTTTTGTTTTAAAATTATTTTATTATTTAAATTATTCTATAATATTAAAAATTATAAAATTTGATCTTTTATTGAATTTATTTTAATATAAACTATCACGAGAAATTGAATTATTAAAAGATGTCAAAATTTGAATGACTGCTTTTATACGATTTTAATAGCAATTTTTGGTATAATAATTCAATAAAATTTATTAACAATTTATAAATATATT
>JANZLH020000078.1:590287-602966 GCA_026770325.2 Erythroxylum fimbriatum
TACACTTGTATCTTTTTGACTCTTGTAAACTTTGTCCAGGAGTACAAAGGTCTAAGTGTGGGGGAATTTGATTGAGCTCAAGTTTACATTATCAATTGGCTGCATTTTCATCCGTGTTAAAGTGCTATTTGACTCCTAATTGCGATTTTTGTGATTAAATTAGTCCCTTATGTTGAGCTCATACTGTTTGCAATTTGTTAGTAAAATTGTCACAAATTGATACTAAATGCGTTATAATTTTTCCAAGGATAATTGATACTGCAAATTGTAATTTGGTTGTAGGAACATAAAGGAGTCAACCAAGAAGTCAACAGGTCGTGAGCCATCTCACGTTGCGGCGAGCCAGTCAAGTCCACACGTTGCGACGTCCATCAAATTACACATCGCGACGAGCAGGCTAGAACACACGTCGCGACAGAAATTAATTCACTCGTCGTGACGAGAAGCAGATACCCGGACCATTTATGGCAAATTTCACTACTGTTCCGACCCGGCCCGTCTCGTTTCTTTAAATACTTACCGAATTAGGTCATTTTAGAGGAGGCTGGACATCGTCTACCACACACCGCCACTATCGTCTTCATCGTCTTCACACCGATACACAATACAGCCACACCAACATCTCACAATCGACCAACCATACTCACACTCAGCCTTCATCCGGGAGACCTATACGGAGAAGATCCTCGCACAGCCGCAGTACCCAGTCCATCATTCACCATCATTCTCCATCCACCGCCGCCTCAGTTTCATCATCCACATCACCGCAGGATCACTTCCACCATGGATGCCATCGGAGTATCAACAACGTTGAGGACTACGACCGACATGCTTGGCTAGGCGTCCCAATTCTCTTGCAAATGTAGCGATGGCTTGAGTTCATCGAGGGCTTCAAAGGGGAGTGTCATTTATTGTCTGGAAGTTTATTTTTGTTATTGTAAGGCTGTGCTCGCAGATTACATTAGTATGATTAGATGAGCATAGTTAGGGTTTAATCATGTGTTGAACAATATTTTGTGATTTGGATATGGATTATGTAGAACTTTTGTGCTTAAATATATGAGGTCTCATATATGCCATTGGTGATTGCATTACTGATTTCTATCTGCATGGTTGTGTTTGATGTAATCAATTGTGTTTGATCCAATAGCCAATTGCATGAACGTATCCATTTCGCACACTAAGGTTTTTAACAAGGCTTTAATTAAATGGTCGTTTAATTAATTCCTTGGACTCAAGGGGTCCCTTAAGGTTGATTTTTTCGGAAACTTAGTGGATTTATTCCTGAAAATTTATTTCGAACCGTGATAGCCTGAGCACATTTTCAAGAGGATTATCTATCAATTGATCAATCTTTGAGTTTTAGTTGATTTCAAGAGGATTATCTATCAATTGATCAATCTCATAGCAAAGAGGTTTTTTTTTTTTTGTGGTAGATAGACTTACTAAATATGTTCATTTCATGGCTTTGTTTTATCCTTACACAACCCTCTAGGTTGTGCAACTTTATATGAACCACGTGTTCAAACTTCATGGCCTACCAGACAGTATTATAAATGACAGAGATGCAATATTCCTGAGTAATGTTTAGGTGTTGATCTCTTGAAATCATTTACTTATCACGCTCAGACAGATGAGCATATTGAGGTTGTAAATAGATGCTTGGAAACATGTTTAAGGTGTATTTGCCATGAGAAGCCTTTTTCTTGGAGTAAAGGGTTGTCACTTACAGAATGATGCTACAATACTACCTTCCACTCAGCTGCAAATTCCACCCCTTATGAACTTTTGTATGGTCAACCTCCCTCTTGCTATTGTCTTACCTCCTATGTGAAAGTTATAATGTACCAGTTGATAGAAGTTTTAAAAAATGAGAAGAGGTGATAAAATTGTTGAAATATCATCTATTCAGGTTCAGAACAAGATGGAGCAGTTTCCTCATCTCACACAATCTCTTTCTCTAGTATCCACAATCAGAATTGATAAGCTTGACTGATTTTCTTCATCTCTCAATCAATCCTATTGAACTCATCGCAATTCTCTGATTTTATTCAAAAATTCTCGAACTGCAGCAGCTTTCTTCTCATTCTTTCAGACACCATTTGCTACTCCCATTGCTGCTATGTGATCCATCTGTTTTCCTTTATTAAGAAGAAACCTCAGCTTAAGGTTTAAGTATTTATAGTTTGTTTGGAACAGAAATCAGTTACTTATGTAGGTTTGTTTATGATCTGACCAAATTTAAGGTTTATGTCCTCTGAAATGTTATATATCTTAATATTTTATAGCCTTTAATCACGATTCAAATATTATTAAGAGATAATTTAATAATGAATTTAATATTATAAAAGGAATTTTTAATTTTTATTATATTATTAAAGAAAGAGCATTTAGTTTATTTGCCTCTTTTTTGTCATCGGATTTGTTTTAGGATTTATGGGTATAGTTTATATTTGACCTTTGGTAAACTCTAGTTTTGCACATTACTAAGGACTTGACCTCCAGAGGCCATAAGAAGGCAGGTTGGATGGTGCAAACTAGCATCACCATCAAAATTGCCACATAAGGATTATTCGGCTTACACTAGTACAAGTTGCAAACCTGCGACAAGAAGACCACTTGAAGAGAACACAACAGCAAAACCACAGCTGCCCCCATGTGCCTTCTCATAAGACCCAACACACAAGAAACAACTGTATCTACACCTCACCCAGAACTCCTCACTCTACAACCAACTCCACCCTTGAAACAAATTAAAAGAGTAAACTGGATATTTCACCAAGCAAATTCCTACCCTGCATTTTGATTCAGAAAGAAGGATCATGAAGCAGAGCAAATTGTTTTCTTCTGTTCGCTTTCATTAGGCTTTTAAAGCTTCACTTCTCGATCAAAAATCCAGCTGAAAGGAATGGTTGGCGTTTCCTTTGCCCTTCCTTGAGCTCTCTCTTCCAGCCTTCTAATTCTTGGAGGTAACCCGCATACGTAGTCCTGCGCTTTTCGTCCTTCACCTGAAAGTCCAGTTAAGTCCTCCACTTTCCACCTTCCCACCAAGAACTCTAGTATATCTGCATAGTCTTTTGCAGTATAGACTCCAAGCCGCTGGGCGACAGCTGAGAAGTGCTCAAATAGATTATCATCGCGGCCGTCATACATCAGGTGTGCAGGCATAGAAATCTTCTTCCTCATCATGTCAGCAAAAGCCAGAACAGTTCCGTCAGGATCAATCTCAAAGAGTTTCTCCACTATTTTTGTGTAGGCAGTCTCATGGCGCTTCTCATCTGAGGCAATTGTACCACATATTTGAGCCAAATTCATGTCTCCGTGCTCCTTGGCTTGTCTCGCAGTGTTCCCGTGGGAGATAAAAGTTGCCCTTTCCTGGAATGAAGTGTAGATGAACCCAAGGTAGGGGCTGTTTTCTGTCCGTGGATCCTATGATAAAATTTATTTAAAAGGAATCAGATGAGAAGAATAAGTGTATGAAATTGTGATGGATTATGTAAAGAAGAAAAGATGTTCAAATAACTTTCCAATATGCATGAAGAGTGGGGAACACCCATTTCAATAGCTCAAATGAAGGTATAACCTTATAAATGGTGCTCTGCGACATTAGGGAATGCACGAACTACAATCTGAGGGAAATGAAAGAGTATACAGCATACATATTTTTCATGTCGATTTTAACAAAAAATTGTCATTGGCAGACTAGGTTTTCTAACAGATGACAAAGCAATAGCAAAAAGGAATGAACTATACTAGATGAAACAACTTCCAACCAGCAAGTACAATCAATCTTTGCCTAAGCTTCAAGGCGGAACAACTTTGTGCCCCTGTATGGGTATAAGCATCTTCATTTTGTATTGGTTACTTTGAAAACTCGAGAAGAAACTAATCAAGTTAAGCAAGGATCTTACCATTCCTGACCCAATCAAATATTGAATTGTCTTCTCAATTTGCCTCATGTCCACACGCCCAGACAAGTACAGATATTTGTTGAGAAGGTCACCATGCCTATTCTCCTCAGCAGTCCAAGCTCTTGTCCACATTGCCCAAGAAGTCGGGCTTGCACCTGTTTCATCCCGAACCCCATCTAAGGTATTCAACATAGTTTGATAAGTAGGTAGCGCTTCCTCTGTGATCATGTCCCCAACCAGAACAACAAAATAATCATCTGGGATCTCTTTTGCTCTTTCCCTGAGCTCCTTGACTTGCTCGTCAAATCCTTCAGAAGCAGGATCTGGCAAAAAATCCTGTGGTTGCCAACACTTCTCAACTGGCTTAAGATGAACCAAGATATTCAGCTCGGCCCAGTCTTCCAGAGATTTAAAGATCTCGATCTTTTGGGGTGGCATTGAATGAGAAACTTGAACATGTACCTCTCTGGGAGGCATAAAAGGCTTTTTGAGATTCTCAACTTCCCTGCATTAAATAGAAAATGTCAGCATTTTTTAGATAACCATTCAAAATGAGTTTACAATGGAGTATATACTCCTTCATGCATAATACTTCTATGAGCATGCAGAAACTAAGACAACATATTTTTTTAAACCAACAAATTAGTCAATGTATCTGCATGACAAATTATTCTCATGTGAGCTTTATTTACAATCTAGCACTCCCTTGATCCATTCAAATGATGAACTAGCCGGAACAGAATTAAAGTGCATATACAGCAAATGTTTGATCGCACTAAAGCACAACAACTGGTTGAATGAAAATCATAATTCAAGATTAGGAACATAGCCAGTAAATCTTCAGTGTGAAAAGGATTTATTGGCCTCACAAACTTGAACTAGTCCCACCTGAGGAGCCAATGTAAGGATCATAAAGTTAACTAAAAGGAGAAAAATAACATCATACTTCATATTACAAAGATTCCCAAGAAAAGTGCAATCTTACATTTGATGATTATAACTTCTTTAATTAAACCTGTTTTTCAGTAAAATTTCTGCAACCAATGTAGAGATTAAATGGAAAGCAAACCAATTGAGTGCTACAAGATTAAAAGTGAAATCTCAAGTTTATAAAACTATTTTCTGATTAGAATTCTTTCCTAGGTAAAGAAGACCAATATGTTGACAAACAGCCGCTATCTCAAGGAAAAAAGTCAAGGACTCATCACCTAGAAAATAAGAAGTAAAGAAATCTGTCGTTGAAGTATCCAAACCACTTTTACCAACTCAAATATCGTACTTCAACCACATTAATAAAGATAGGAGTAGGAAGTGAAAAGCAATTCAGCAACCAATGATAATCATTTTTTATCAAATGGACAAAATGGAATTTGGAAAAGCACGTGATCAATTGTTACGTAATGGAGACTTTTAACAATGGTGATCTGACAGGAAATACAGAAGAACAGATGACAAATAGAAGATAGATACTGTTCACAATTCTCAAAGCTTGTTATGACAGGAGAATTGCGACAAGCTTTGAGAAACAAGAAGACCAAACTAGGATAAAGACAGACACGCCTCACTCAAGCAGTTCAAATATAGACAGAACTAGGCAACTAACTAATTAGAGCACACAACAGGTGGACAAGTATGCAGCCCTCAAATTCAAGGCATAGAAAGATGTAGATATCAGCAAAAGTCACAAGCCTCTGAAAACTTTCAACCACTTTATCAAACCTGCCGTTTATTTATTTGTTTATGGACATAATATCGGTGCAAATTATGTTCAGACACCGAAAAACTTCTGAAGAAGAATCCAAATTTTCAATAAGGTAAAAGCAAGAAGACACAGAATCAAAGAAGGAAAGTGAATTGAATTTTGAAACCTTTTGCACAGCGACAATTAACCCTAATGAAAACATCCAACGTGGATTCCAGCAAAAAAGACGGCGAGAAGAAACAAAAAGCCATGATTGCATAGAAAATCCCACAGAGAACAGAACTAACCAGGAAACCACAACCACTGAAAATATTGATCCTAAACGAGTTGCATGCCAAATTGGTTCCATTTAATTTCTGGTAAAACAATAAAAGCCGTTTAGTTTCTTCGGTATCGGATTTGATTCTTCGAAATTGTTTTGGATGCCAAATAGGTTCCATATATTAGAAGCTCAAAACAAGGCCAAACACGCGATCTGTAAAGCAGGCAATATCTGCCACCAACACGAAAACCACAAGAATTCTGACTTCGTATACCTAAAGAGTAACGAGGAAAACTATAATATATATTAATAAGAACTTAAAGAATATAACCAGCATCTCTCTTGCTCGGAGGGTAAATGGTTTCGCGTACAAACTAGCGAGAAAAACTTTGGCGAACAGAATAAGAAAGCAATACTTTTCTTAACAACTCTGCAATAGGACTTGAGAATTCAACAGGTAAAACCCAAAAGTTGGTAAGGACTGAAGAAATGTGGAAGTCATGTTAATCGTTTCGCCTATAGGGACCCCAGTCGAATGAAACTTCAAGACGGAGAAAAATCAGTTTGATCAAACAAATTTTTTGCAAAGAAAATAAAATAAACGAGATTGAATCAAATAATGAGAAAGCAAGAGTCCGAGGAAATACATTTGTAGAACTTAAACGGAATCAACTAGAAGTCCAGAAGAGTAATTTTGTTTGAACACATGAAACAAGAGGATCATAAGCGAGTCTCGCAACTAATGAAGCCAAAGCTTAATATCACGAGAAAAAGAAGAAGAAAAAACCCAGATCCAAGCTGACCTCCAAAATAAGAGAAACACGCAAAGATACCATCTTTTCACACAAAACAATAAAAAGAAAGAAAACAAGGAGCATTGAAGAACACCAGAGGAGAAAGGTGCTCACTTGGACCCAGACTTGAGGGTGGAAGCCATGTAGAACTTGGGAGATCTGACGCTGGCCATTGGAGGTAGAGGAAAAGAAGGCAACTTTGGCGATTGAGAGACCAAAGGATTGAACTTGAGAGCCATTGCCTACTGCTGTTTCTGTTGGTTTTTTGTTTTGTCTTAGTTTCAGTTTCCACCACCGAAGAGAGAAAGAAGCAGAAAGACAAAAGCAGGGAACGCCAATATGTCTAGCTGGTGAAATAATGGGGTTTATATAGGTACATAAATTTTCATTTTTCTTAAGTTCTACAAATTATATTATATATACTTCTAGTAATCTAATTTCCTTAGCTTTTACGAATTTACCTATAATTCTGTCGATAGGAATTTAACATATAAAGTTAATACGAAGAAAATTCACTCATGAGTACAAGTGGAAGACTAATAAAGCCAAGTACAAGTAAACGGTGGGAAAAGAGGCATCAGCAAGCCTTGAGTTCATCACATTTATGTGCAATGTCGGGTCGATTTCAAAGTGCGTATTGGGACTGATTCACGCAATGTCACACATGTCCACCGAGTTGCTGCTCACCCTGGTAGCTCTCGTGTCGTGTTAAATGGTACTTGGCCTTAGAAACCATACCACGTTTTCCTTCCTGTCCTTGATTTATGACTGGAAGACGGCTCCGAAGATAGTCAAAGTAGTCACAATCCCTTGTACTTACTCTTAAAATACTCAAAAACATATATTTTGAATGTTAGAACTCTGCAAAATTTTATATCAAAGAAAACAATAACTCTCAATGCTCATCTTGTAAGTGATTTATCCAATTTTGGGTTTCATATTTGTTGTAAATATGATAGTGTTTCACAGCATGCTTGACCTGAGGGAAATCTGAGCTTAACTTCGTTTTGTAGTTTCTAGTTTAATCGAAAAAACAAAGGTCAAACATCTATAGTACTGTGAATAAGCAGCAAATTTCGTCTTTCTGATACAGTATTCCCGGTATTTGACCTCACCAAGCAACAAGCTCACTCATTTCTGATGGATCATTACATGCCATCTTTGTTCATGTCACTATAAGAGAATAGAAATCTTGTCGTTCCAAACTCAAGTTACTGACGTTTGACAAGTCGCGTAACCTCAGGACGTGCTTCACAACTCTACTGAATTACCTGTTAAAGCAACATGTGTGATATCAGGTCTTATAAAACCAAAATAAAATAATCAACCAATTAATCGTCTATATCTTTCTGGATTAGAAAGCAAAGAACCTCCATTATGCATGAGTTTTAACTCCTGCAGGTAATAGAGTTGATTTAGCAATTAGACAAACCAGCATCTTTTATGATATCCATGGAGTGCTTTCGCTGGTTAATTGAGGTACTAGCAGTAGAACGAGCTATTTCCAATCCCAAGAAGTATTTGGCATTCACCAAATCTTTAATGGTGAATTGGCATCTAAGAAACGCTTAACAGCAGCTATGTCATACTCAGATGAACGTGTAATAAGATTATTGTTTACATAGACTAGAAAAGTTATAAAAGAGCTATCATAGATTTCATAAATAAACAATGATCATGTTTAGATTGTATAAAACCAAATGAGCACAAGTTATAAAGTGAATTCACAATTCCATTGGCAAGAAGCTTGTTAATTAAGCCCATGGTGACCTTCATTATTGATATACTTCACCATGTGTTATTCACATCAAGCTTGTTACAAATACAGTACTTAACATAATCATAAGGATTATATAGTTAATGTAAATAACATAGTCATAGGGATTTTAGCATGATTATAGGAATTACTTTCCTAGTTTAACCTATGTATTCCTATATAAATACTTGCAGTATCATTCTAATAGGAATACACAGAAAACTCATTCTCATGGTATCATGTTTTTGGGTCTCTTCTTTAGTTTTTTTTTTTGTATTTCATGTTCTGCCCTATTGTGCGGCAATGCACGGATTGCATGGGTGACATATTTGTTAGAGAAATTTTTCTCACCTCCTCCTTTACAAGACTCTACTGGTGTCGATCGGCCATCCCTCCAAATTCGATCGTCAGATTTCAAGCACGTGACCTACACGCGCCATCCCGTCGAAGACGCCGTTTCCTCGCAATATCGTGTGAGCCGCCGTCTGTCGAACAGGTTTTTTCCTCTGGCATCACCTCCTTTGTCCCTGTCTGAATATCCGATTAGTTTCTAAGTATTGTCAATCTATATGGATGTGGTAGACAGACCGTAGCTCCTAAGTGTGAGTGTTTTTGATTAATGAAGTTTTGTTGTGTTGGTGTGGCTGCTGGGATACTTCTGTTGTGCTCCCTGAATATTTATGTTTCTTAACAGTTCGTCGAGGTATTTCTGGTTTTGTCGATTCTTTCCTCCTTTTTCCGTTTAATATTTTCACTTGGAAAATGGCTGAGAGTAGTGATATGGGTGAGGATAAGAAGACTATTACTGAGATTACGTTGGGTTCATCCAAAATTACTGATAGAAAATTGATTAGAAGAAAAACTTATGCACAATAGAAAAGGACTATTCGCAGATTTGTGACTAGTGTAGATTTGGAAGATCATTTAACTAGTAATCTACCTCCTAAGATTGATGTTATTGCTCGAAAGAAACAGTTAATGGAGGATTATAAATTGTTTAATCAAATCCAAACTACTTTAGACCCAACTGTTGGTAATGTTGTGAATCATTGTGATAGTGTCAAAGAACTATGGAAATATTTGGAATTTTTGTATACTTGCAAATAAGATCTGTCTCGTGTTCATGAATTATTGTTAAAGATTTATCGAGCAGAACAACGAGGTCACTCCTTATTTCAGTATTATACTGAAGTAAAACAAACCTTTGAAGAAAAGCAAGCCATGTTTCCAATTGTTGCTGACATAAAGCAAATGCAAGAACAAGAGGAGTAGATTGTGGTACAGTGTTTCCTAGTAGAGTTGAGCTTCAAATATGACGTGACATGCACACAATTGTTAACTAGGGAGATGCTTCATTCTTTTACAGAAGTATATGCTCGTTTGCTTCGAGTTTGTAAAGATGACGATGTGCCTTCTAATATGGTGACCAATGACTCAACGACATTAATGAGAAATGTTTCGAATACTAATCGCGGTGACAAAGGTGGAAACAATAATGGTTCTGTTGCTGGGAATAGTGGCACCCCTTGCACCTATAATTACTATAGAGTCGAAGGACATTTCAAGAAGAATTGTTGGAAATTGCATGGTAAGACTCCCAAATACTCAATTTAGAATAACAACAAAAAAATTTGCAAATGTGGCTACTCAGGATGGCATCTTACTCCTTCCTCAGTCATCCTCACCTTCTATCACAATTTCAGTGGATGAGTATGCTCGTTTAACAATGCCTATCAACAAATTTCGGTCACTCATAATTTGCAACAGCCATCCTTTGTGACATCAGCTTTGACTAATACAGGTAACCCTACTACCTGTCTCTCTACCTCATCTCGTAGTTGGATTATTGAATCAGGTGTTATTGATCATATGACCAGCAACATAAGTATCCTCTCTTCTTTCAAGTCTACTACTGATTTTCCTTGTGTTACTTTAGCAAATGGATCTACCACTTCTGTAATTGGGCGTGGGACAATAAACCCAAAAAAATCTCTCCCATTATCGTCTGTTTTATTTTTATCACAATTCCCTTTTAACCTATTATCTGTCAGCCAACTCGCCAAAAGTCTCAATTGTTGTGTTATTTTCTATCCTGATTATTGTCTTTTTCAGGATCTTGGGACGAAGCAGATTATTGGTAAAGGGTGTCTAGTGAATAGCTTGTATGCTCTTGATTCAACTTCTGAAACAGTATCTCGATCGATTGTCGTTTTGGTCATCCGTCTATCACAGTTTTACAAAAGTTATGTCCTAGTCTTAAACGAGAATTTGTCTTAGAGTGTGAAGCTTGTCAATTTGCTAAACATCATAGGGTATCTTATTCTTTTAGATTAAGTAAACGAGTTGAGTCTTCCTTTTACTTGGTACATACTGATATATAGGGTCCTTTTGGTCTATTCCATCCAAAATTGGTTTTTGTTATTTTGTGACATTTATTGATGATTATTCTCGGGATACTTGGCTTTATCCTATGAAATCTCAATCAGACTTGTTTATTATATGTTGTGCCTTTCATGCTGAAATTAAGACTCAATTCAACAAATCCATCTGCATTTTGAGAAGTGATAATGCTAAAGAATATGTTTCTCATACTTTTCAATCTTATATCTCTCAGCATGATATTATTCATCAATCATCATGTATTATTACCCCTCAACAAAATGGTGTAGTAGAGCGAAGAATCGTCAATTGTCTATGTACCTCTCCAAATAGCCTAAGTAAAAGGAGACTCACATGTGAGGGGGGAGTATTAAGAATACCCATATGTGAGTGTCCCATATTAGAAGAAAAAAAAGTGGGGAAAAAACTAACATATAAGTCTAGTGAGCTACTCCATTTATTGCCAATTAATTTTAGGTTGAAACTTTATTTAGATTTGTGTGTGGATTAACTTTCCTTCTCGCATAAGCCTGTAGGTCCAATATTACAAATTTAACAATAACATTATTCTTGTTATGGACAACAGTTGAAGAAAACAAAGAGGGTGAAGAGATGGTGAGAAGAAGAAGCTTGGAGAGTAAGAGCCGGAGTTTAAGAGTCGTCGCACAGAATCAATTGAGTGAACTTTCGATCAAGCAATTCCCTCGATGTCAGCATCAATGTTCATGGATGACTCGAAAACTTTTTTGGTTTGCATAAGAAACAAGATAGAGTAGAACTTGTAAAAATAGAGAGAGTAGCATTGTCGATGTGTCGTCGAGCCTATTTATATAGATGGTATTATTTATTAGGTTTTTTCCATGAATGTGTTGATGCATGCATGCATTAGGCAATTCATAATCTTCCTCTCTCCTCCAAAGAAGTAAGACTAGAAATTAAATTTTCTTTCGTTCTCTTTTAAGATATCAAATCTTCTGTCTATTATGTTCTATTAAATTTTATCTGTACATTTATACAGGATTGAAATAAAATAATTGAAACAGAAAATTTGATGTGTTGTTTTAGCCTTAAATGTCTTTCCATAACTTTTTGACCTTTCAACAAATTCATAATTTTTCCCTCAGACAATCTTATCAATAAATTTAATTTGAATTTACCAAAAAAATAAATTTAATTTGCAAACTCTGTATTTTTTTATTTATCTCTTCATATTTTAATTAATTTTTTAAATTATTATTGTTATAAATTAATTATTATTTTTATCCTTAAAAATACTAAATTTATTTAATCTCATTAATAAAATATATTTGTCAAAATATGTTCTTTATTGATTTTATAATGTAACTGAAAATTTTCTTTCAAATTATTTTTGTTAAAAAATAATTACTATTTTTATTCTTAAAAAATGCAGAATTAGTTTATTGAATTATATAAAAATACGAAATTTTTTAATCTCACTAATAAGTTATATCTATCAAATTTTATTTATTTTTATTTCTCTTTATATTTTAATTGAAAATTTTAATTATTATTTTTAAAAACTAATGACTATTTTTATCATTAAAAATGATAAATTTGTTTAATAAATTAAATTATTAATTAATATATGAAATATAAAATTTTTAAAAATATATTAAAAAAGAAGTTAGAATAAAGTTAAATCCTCCCTAATATCCTTCTTAAAAGATATTTTTACGGCCTGTTTGGTTTAAGGAATGGAATAGATAGGAAATTTTTCAACATTTGTGCAAGGAGTTATGGGTTTTAGAAATTGGCAGTTCTGTTCAGGTCAAATCTAGGGGCAGCATCATTAATTGAATTTTTTGACCCATTTAGCAATTGAATTTGGTTCTATGTTATTCATGAAAGTTGTAG
>JANZLH020000078.1:621370-631418 GCA_026770325.2 Erythroxylum fimbriatum
ATGGTTCGTCTTAGGTTATCCAACGCGATAAGTTTTCGATACTTTGTGTTTCTCCGGGATGTCGGAATGTGAGCACTCGTCTCCGCTTTGTTATTCGTTTTCCTATTCGCGACTTTTGATTCGCATTCGATTCAGAATTCTGCTTTTCGATTTTCCGTTTCCGTTTTCCGGTTGGGATCCGGTTCCTGAGATCGGGCCCCAACAAAAATTGTGAGATTGAGAGAAACAACCTTCGATTGATGTTTACTTCAAGAGGCTTCACTTATCTATAGATAATTCCTACAGAAAGTGAACTTCTTTAGATTCATAACCTTCGTACCGAAGTCGGATATGTTTAATTCAATTGCGATTTTCTCTAGAGTGAATACCCCTCGTGATATTCTGTCCCTGACGAAATGGAGTCGCATGTCGATGTGCTTGGATCTCTTATGCAATACAAGATCTTTGCTAAGGTAGAGTGCACTCTGACTATTAGTGTATATTATTGATTTGTGATGTTGATGTTGATTTCCTTTAATATGCCTGATAGCCATGATGTTTCTTTTACTCCTTCAGTAAATGCATAGTATTCTGCCTCTGTAGTTGATAGAGATACTACTGACTGTTGTTATGCTTTCCAACGAATTGTATTTCCCGACAATGTGAAGAAGTATGCAAAAATTGACTTCCTGGTATCTTTGTCTGCTACTTAATCTGCATCCACAAAGCCATATAAGAACATATAATTGCATTTAGCTAGTTGATCCTTTGAAAAGCATAATCCGTAATTAATAGTTCTAGTTAAGTATCTGAGAACTCCTTTCAGCCCTTGCCAATGTTCTAAACCTAGATTGACCATAAATTTGCTTAAAATACTAATAGCATATGCTAGGTCAGGTCTTGTATACAATATAATGTACATGATACTTCCAACTCCAACATCGTAGGGATAGTATACCATAGCTTTATGTTCTTCCTCTGCCTTAGGACTCTTACTAGACATCATCTGTAGATGTGATCCTATAGGGACGGAACTTGGTTTAGCTTGTTCCATGTTGAATTGAGCTAGAACCTTTCTGATATAGTTCCTTTGAATAAGCTATAGCTTTCCTTCCCTCCTTTTTCTAATTATCTGCATTCTTAAAAGCTTTTGTTCTTCTCCTATATCCTTCATCTCGAAGTGATTAAAGACTTTATCTCTTCAATTTTGCTTAAGTCTCTCCCTGTAATGTTTAAGTCATCCATATAGACCAACATGAAGACTACTTTTGTTTCTCCTAAATCCTTAAAGAATAGGCAATAGTCATATGAACTTCTAATAAAGTTCATACTAGCAGCAACCTTATGGAACTTCTTATTCCACAGCCTAGGTGCTTGTTTAAGTCCAAATAGGGATTTCTGTAATAGACAGACATAATCTAGCTTTTCCTTATCCTCAAATCCAGCTGGTTGCTTCATATATACGGTTTCCTCCACCTTTTCATATAGGAAGATTGTTTTGACATCCATTTGATGGATTTCCCAGTCATAGATAATAGCTATAACTAGAATGAGTCTAATGGCCTTAAACATGAACATGACTACCGGTGAAAATATCTCCTTGCAGTCTACTCCCTCCTTCTGTCTATATCCCTTTGCTATAAGCCTAGCCTTATATATCTTAGGTTCTGCTTCTGTTACTCCCTCTTTCAGCTTGAATAGCCATCTGTTCTCTATTAGCTTGGCTTTAGGAGGTTTAGGCACTAAAGTCCAGATATTCTTCATTAAAGAAGAATACTCCTTCTTATAAGTCATCTTCCACTGTTCAACATCCTTTTTGTTTATGGCTTCTTCATAGGTTTCAAGTGCCCTATATTCTAGGGATTTAGCAACAAGACATGCAAATTTAGCTAAGTTTGAGTCTGTATATCTCCGATTAGGAATTCTCTGTCTCGGTTGTCTATCTCTAGTGAGTTGATGGTCTTGTAGGGCTCCTTGAGAGTCATCAGTAGCTGTGTGTAAGGCTCTCTCCTCACTCTCACCTTCTATTTCTTCAGTCTCTTATTCATGATGAATATGACCTAGCACAAGTTCCTCATCATGAGATTATGTGTTGCCTTCTCCATCTGTTTCTGGTGGCACATAGAAGGGGACTGAATTACTTGGTGATCCAAGTTGCTCATGAACTTCCTTTTGTAGGTCTGATTTTGCGGAGTTCCTGCACAGCAGAGGGAAATCATTTTCCTTAAAAATTACATCTATGCTAATAATGGTTTTAAAATCTCCTTGTTGAAGTAGTAAAATCTTGTAACCTTTGACTCCTTCTGGGTAACCTAGAAATACTCCCTTTACTGCTCTAGGTTCCAACTTACTTTCCTTCTTATATGCATAAGCAGTACATCCGAAGGTCCCTAGGTGAGTCAAGTTAGGTTTTTTTCCCATTCCATACTTCTTATGGAGTATTGTATTCATTAGTAGAGGTGGGTAACCTATTAACTGGTTAGGCTGCAGTCTTAATAGCTTCTCCCCATAGAGATTGTGAACACCCTAACGATAGTAGCATACACCTAGTCTTTTTCTAGGAGTGTTATGTTGAGCCTCGTAGCTACACCATTCTGCTGAGGTGTAGCTCTAGTAGTCTTATGCCTCAAAATTCCTTTCTTATTGCAGTAGTCTTTAAATTCCTTATGGCAATATTCTAGTCCATTATCTGTCCTTAGGCATCTCAACTTCTTTCCAGTCTGATTTTCCATAAATGTATGCCACATGATGAAGTTTTTTAATGCTTCATCTTTCCTTTTCATAGGATAGACCTAGTTTTTCCTAGACTTATCATCTATAATAGACATAAAGAATTGATTCCCTTCAGCAGTGGACACTTAAACTGGCCTCCAGAGATCACTGTGAGCATATTCCATGATCTCTTTAGCCCTCTTTGCTCCCTTTTTGAAACTGGATCTATGATGCTTTCCTAGCACACATCATTCACAGAATTCCAACTTCTTTAAGTCTTTTTCTGGAATCAGTCCCTGTTTTGAGAGATGAAACAGACTCTTGTTCCCTGCATGATTGAACCTTGAATGTCGTTGTTTAGTTTCATCAGGCTCTACATTTTCTGTAGCTAGGTTCACTTTAGTAGTGCCTATTACATAGCATAGCTCACGTTTTTCAACTCCTCTGATGATAACTCTACCATCTTTTAGGATTTCTCTAAGTCTGTCCTTAGATCTAATCTGAAATTCTTATTTGTCAAACACACTTTCAGAAATGAGATTCCTCCTTACTCCAGGCACAAATCTGACATTGGTTAGGGTTCTCCTCTTCCCATCAAACATGTTGATAGAGACATTCCCAATCCCCTCGATCTTTTGCTACCCAGAATTTGCCATCTTTACTTTGGCAGTAACTAGTTCAAATGTTGTCAACCAGTCTCTGTGAAGAGTTACATACATGGTGCATCCAGAGTCAAAGATCCATTCTCTACTGAGATCTTCACTCTCTTCAATGACAGCCAATATCTCATTATCGTTGGAGTCTTCAAGTTTATTCACATTCCCAGCGTCTCCACTTTATACAACCTTGTCTCTTTTCTTCTTGCTGCAATCTCTTTCAAAATGTCCCTCCTTATCACAGTAGAACACTTTTTACCTTTAGCCTTTTTTCTTCTTTTCTTCACTTTCTTTGGTGTTCTTATCCTTGCCATTCCCTTTCTGCCAATTTCCTTTCTTGCTATTTTTCTGTGACTTCTTGTCTACTTTATTTTCGATGAACGTTACTTCTTGTTCCTTCTTGAATTGATTAATATTCACTACTTCTCCCATTAGTAAATCCAGCACCCTCTTAACAGTGAGAGATTCTCCACTAGCATACCTTGATCATCTTCTTAAAAGCATTGAATTAAGAAGTTAAAGCTTTTAGAATGACTACAACTTGATGTTCTTCTGAGATCCTTTCACCTATAGCTTCTAAATCTTGTACAACTTAAAAAAGTAATCCAGATTACCATCAAGAGAAACAGTAGTGTTCATTTTATAATTAGCATAATTATGTAAAAGTGTCATCTTGTTAGGCAGACATCTTTTAGCATATAGTTCATCAAGTTTTAGCCAAAGTTTCTGTGCAGTATTACAATTATGCACTTTCCTTATCACAACTGGTGGTAAGTGATGCATTAACTTACAGTGTGCAAGTCTTTGCATCTTGAGTCTCTTCATAGGGTCATTTTCTACATCATACTATTCTTCGATAGCTCCATAACATTCATAAGACTCAAGTAAGACTTACATTTGAAGTTTTCAGATAGTGAAGTCTTCCTTACCAGTGAAGACATCCATTTCTTTTCCTACCATTTTAAATGTAGTTTAAAGAAACAAGAGAGGAAATATTCTTACAGAAATTCTTGATGAACCTTGATGCTTTGAATAGCCAAGAATTGCCCAGAAAGTTGTAGATAGGCTCTGATACCACTGATGTTAGAATATTTGTATTCTACTGTTGTCTTTTACCACAAAGATTGATAAAGATGTTTTGATTTTGCAGGAAATAAAAGTAGCAGGAAAATAAAGAACACTGAATTTTACTTGGTTTGATAGCTTAAATGTTATCTACATCCAAGGATCTCACACTTGTGGTTCTACTAGTATCAAGAAAAGAGTAAGTTACAAGAGATTGAGTATTTTTTTAAAACACTTGCAAGAGGTCTTGGAACTCTCTCCAGTACCATCAGATAAGTACTCTAGCAGTTCTTAAATCTTCACTCTATTTCTATCACTCTCAAATTATTGATTACAATAAATGTGTACAATGTATTCTGTGTGTATGTGACTGAGGCTTGTGTCTGTCTTATATAGGAATGAGTAGTAGTTAAATTCGGTGATGTCTTCATTTATCAGGTATAAGTTACATGCCTATCATGTGCTTGACTTATGCTCTATACTCTGCGTTTTGAACTTTGTTTCTTTCATTCATTACCTTAGTCGGATAGTTTTATCTTCTTTCCACTTCGAGAGCTTAAGACAGACATTCTTCACACATATCTACGATTCTTCAAAATCTATCTCAGTAGATTGTTGTATCTTCGTTGATAATTAATAGAGAACAGGTGTATTTCACCACAATAACAATATAGAAAAGAGGTGACGAACACCTTGAGGTTGTCCCTTCCACAAAGTTATCGGGAGGTCCATGTCAGGCGTTGAACCAAGTGGAATAGAAGAGTCAGAAGGATTATTAGCATAATGATGGCACAAAGGAGTGGTAGTTATTGGAGCATTTTCAGGAGGCTTGAATTGATCACTGGTAAATGGTAGAATTGACTGCATTAGGTAGGACTAAGAATCACGATTGGAACCGTCCTAACACCTCTTAACAAGGGCAAATGGTTTTAGTTATCAAATGACACATGCCTCCTATCAGAAATTGCTAATCACTAACTGAAGGCAAATCCAATGATACATCTAATAACTTGCTATAGGTTCCTAAGCATTTTGGTTGTGATGGATCGAATAAGCCTCATCTTCAAGAAAAGTGACATATTTAGAGACCAAGAAATGACGTTATAGAGGATGGTAACATTTGTATCCTTTTTGAGAGCCTGAGTAACCAACAAACACGTATTTGAGAGACTGAGGGTCAAATTAACCTACAGTGGGATGATGATCTTGTACAAAATAGGTACACCCAAAAACCTTTTCAACATACTGAGACTGTCCCTTGAGTAACTAATGGGTGTCTTTTACGAAAGAGTCTGAGGCATTCCATTGATTAGATAAGCTACCGCAAATATTTTCAAACCTTCGTAGTAAAGAGTAAGGATTATGTCACCTCTAAGGGATGACGATTCTTACACTCTATAACATTATTCTATGTCAAACCACAAATGTAGTTTGACGAAGCATAACAATCCCATTGTTCATGTCCAAGTAATACAGTCTGTTGCGCTCTTTACTATTCTCAATGGTTGCTCTGGTGTTTAGCTTTTGAAGCAAACAATGAGTTGGCCAAAACGTTGCACAATAATTTAAATCTTTGGTTAGAGAGCTAACATATAATAAGTTCATTGGGAAGGATGGAACATGAAGGACATTGAACAACTCTAATGTCAATGTACACGTTGCCTTTAACAGGTGAATGGGAACCATTCGCTATCTGAACTAACTCTGGATAAGTACAATGGTAATAACTAGAAAAAAAATAAAGACTCCAGTCATATGCTTAGAAGCTCCAGTGCCCATACACCAAGGAGTTGATGAACTAAGATGATTATCCTTTGGTGAACAATCAAAATTACCAGCAATACTTAAGTAAGCAAGGACAAAAAAAATTGATGGTTGATAAGTCAAACCAGGAAGAGTGCTGCCTTGTGTTAAGACTCGATGTTCTCTCAAAAGTTATCTTATAATCTTAGCATTATTGATGGATAGAGATTCAGTCATAGTTTTGAGTACCTTCTTGATCTTCTCAAATGCATCAGCATATAGGCTGACGCTCTTCCTAGACCATACCTGCCGCCCCGATCACCACCATGTGCTCCATCGTGGCCCCTTTAGCTGACTCCACCACCACCTCCTTCCAGCACCTCTATGACTATGACCTCCTGTCTTCTCGAACTTTGGAGGAAAGGGGCAATTTGGTTTAATATATATGCCCCACCTACCCACACTAACAATATATTCTCAAATATCTTTCCTTTTGAACATTAAGATCTGAAAGAGTTGGAGGAAATTGATATAGGAAAGGCTCGTCGTCTCATTTCCTCGTTAACCAGTAAAGGTAATGACTCTTAGGATAAGAGTCGAACTCTAATCGACTTGAACTCTGGATTAAGCCCAAAAACAAAAATCTAAAGCTTTTTGAATCTTTAAGAACTATTGATATTCTTTTGTTTCCTAAGATCATTTCAGACTAACGAGCAAAAGTGATCTACCTCATACCATAACCTAATTAAGTTGGCAACATGATCAGTGACCAATAACTCTCCCTGCCTCATGTCTTGTTGTAACTGATAATGAATATCTTAAGAGAGTGCCCGTTGGCCTTGTTTGATGAGCATGGTAGAGACTGTATCCCATATATCCTTAGTCGTCTTCAACAACCGAACAGTCTTTAGAACGTTTGACGCAAAGATGTTAAACAAAATGCCATGACAGTTACATTGAGTTTTCCATCTCCTTCTAATTCAAGCTAGAGCTAACCTCAGCTGGCCTTGATACGGTACCATCAATATATCCTTCCTATCCTTTACTACGAATCATCTATTAAGTATTTTTCATCCACATTCACCATCACTTGAAGTAAGTTTAAAGAGCCATTCTCTCAACTCATATTTCCATGGCTCCCATCACTTTGTACTGATTGCACAAACACCAATTATATCTCTGTCAATTGACTAATTAACCGTTTCAACGCTCTTAAAGTAACTGTAGTATTCTCGGCCATGACTTTGTGGATATAATTAAAACCAAACCAAAACGAAAATTTGACTCAACGATTCCTGACGAAGCTGAACATTGTCTAGTTGTACGATTCTTCCTCAGTTAACTTATAAACAAGTTTTCTTACCTATACGATCATATTCAACAGTTTGCAACTCAAACCATAACACCAAGATTACCCCTTTTATGTAGACATTTTGCTTACAGGTTCATTTGAAAACTTCTTTTCATCCCTAGGCGAGAGACGAAGCAAGAGAGAGAAAGAAAGTGGTGTGCTCTGGAGTGCTGTTTTCAGTGATGAATGAACTTCTATCATAAAAATATAAACTCCGAATCTAAAGCCAATCAATTAATATTAGTTTACTATTGTGCGTGATGAATAAACTCTCACAATAAAAAAATATCACAGATAGTGCGTGGGGAATAAATCAAGCATAACAATGTGCGGTGTGCTAGAGTTGCTAGGCATAGGGAAGCATCACGACCGATGACTAAGAAAGGTGCACCGCTACTGGGCCGGTCGTGGCTAGGGTTTTTAGGGTTTTTTGTCATACCATGTTAGAGGAAACTTGTGTATATTATTTATGCAGTTTTGATCCTTTATTTAAAATAACTCTGTCCAACTTTGATCGATTTAAACATTAGACATGAGTTTTCTATATTCTATTTTACGTTATTTTATTTTAAAATTATAAGTAAATGTAAAACTAATAAAATATGATAAAAAATTTATGGTGACAACTAAAGGATAGAGTTTTTATTTTTATTTTAGTATTTATCTTTTAATAAGTATTCAATTTTTTCAAAAATTAGATAACTCTTTTTAAAAGGTTTCTTATTTATTATTTTATTGATATGATTAATTGAGTATGTAAAGATTTTCTTTTTCACATGCCTTATAAGCATTAAACAAGTGGCATACATAATAAATGTATTTACTATAGGAGGTTCAAAAAGTATATTAACAAAATTGGAAAGTCACATATAACTTGCTCAAATATCATTTTCTATATTTTCAATCAATCATATTAATAAAATATTAAAATCTTTTCTAACTAATCCTACATTACACATTCTAACTCTAATAGCAAACTAAGTTTGGGAGGCAAAAACAAAGTTAACTTTATCGTGCTATTTGATTTATTCGTAGAAATAAATAAGGAATAAAATAGTTATTTTTAGGAATAGAATTGATAAGGAATGAAATGAAATGTGTATTATTTTATTTGGTTTATTGCCAAAGAATTTCCATGCCAATTTTTTATTTGAAAACATAAAATTGAAATGATAAAAGAATAAATAATAAAAATACCAAAATATCCATTATAGTCTTCACTAACTACATTAGCATCATTATTTATTTATATAATAATAATAATAATAATAATAATAATAACTTCTTCTTCCTCTTCTTCTTCTTCTTCTTCTTCTTCTTCGTATTATT
Organism: Erythroxylum fimbriatum; assembly: GCA_026770325.2. Lineage (NCBI taxonomy): Eukaryota > Viridiplantae > Streptophyta > Magnoliopsida > Malpighiales > Erythroxylaceae > Erythroxylum > Erythroxylum fimbriatum. The sequence goes on from JANZLH020000078.1 coordinate 630,206, forward strand.
ATTATTATTATTATTATTATTATTATTATTATTATTATTATTATTATTATTATTAGTAGTAGTAGTAGTAGTAGTATTAGTAGACACCTTGCGTATTGCGTTCTTCAATCTTTCATAGTGGTTCATCATTTTTCTAGTTAATGCAGCTAATTAATTTTTCCTTCATATATTTCGTGAATTTAGTCTGAATCATGTCAACCTTCATTATATAAAAATAAACTTAACCTCGGGCTTTAATCCTCTTATACTTTCAAGCATTTGACATAGTTTAAAAAATGCTTGCCTATTCATCCTAACCATTGAAATATATGACTCATCATTGTCATACATAATTCGCCTCACATAATCTCAATTTACATAAAAATTTAGAAAATAACTTCTAACCCTTAGCCTATAACTATATAAAGATGCCTCTGATGCCAACAAACTCAATAGCCAACTAGTGGTGTTACACATCTGCATCCATACAATAAAGATAGCCACAACCCTTTTTCTTCTTTCGACATTTCTACTCAAACTCAAATGAGTTATTACCGTAAGAAATAAATTTTCAAATATATTCACATAAATTTGTTCAAACAAAGTATGATATAAGAGACAACCATGAAATAATTCAAAATAGTTGATGGCATAAAGTAGAGTAAAAGAAAAATGACCTTGGTTCTGCCATTTCATGAGTAATTAATAAATTATCAAAGAATTCAATTTCTTCAATAAGTACACCATGCAGAGATGATCATTTTCCAACAAAGAGACGCACCCTAAAAATACTTAGCTAACACAATAGTATATTAGCGCGATGATTATGGTATAACATGTAAGTAGATCTGCTGGAATCAAAGTTCGACGTAGAACTTGTCCTTTCTGCTAGCATGTTTTTTTAAATGTAACGCTTCTATAGTAGGAGAATGGTACGGTACATTAAAAAGGGATTACGTGTTCTACTATTGTCAGTGTGCTTGGTGAAAGAATGTTGGGACCCGTTTCCGGAACCCAACTACTTAGTCCGAAACCCTCATAACGAAACAAAAACGAATAGACTCGGATGACAAAATGCGGAAGCAAAACGAACGAATTAGAAACATACAGCGGAAACGAAATGCGAACGAAAGCGGATTTTGAAGCGAAGCAGAATCGGAACACACAAATCGCAACAAAGCGAATCCGATCAAACGTAAACAAATCGGATTCCGACATCCGAAAACGTATATCT
>JANZLH020000078.1:631518-649474 GCA_026770325.2 Erythroxylum fimbriatum
CGGGGAAAGCAGAGTGTGAGTCCAGTTCATGTCCGTTTAACGGACACAGCAGTCCGTTTAACGGACATGGTATAAAAGTCCATATTCTTGAAATTATCAAGAACAGTCAGAGTTTTAGCTTCAGTCAGTGTATGCTCACCACCAAAGTGAGTTAGTAGTCCGCGTTAGGTACCAGTTAGCATGATAGCCAGCACAGCGGTCTCGGGGGTGACCATCAGTCAGGGCTCACCACCGGGACCAGTCGGGCTTCGGGTTCGGGGTCCGACAGGCAGGTTTCTTTGTTTTCCCGGACAAAGCTTTCTTCAATCCATATTGTATGAGAACTGCTTGCATCTGGACCTTCTAATAGCAAAACTAATTTTTCCGTCGAACTTGTCGATGTCAAATTTGGTTTAAGGAGACGTGGTGACAAGACTTGATTGACTAAAACAAACCTCGCTCTGATATTAGTTTGTTGTTCTAGTCGTCACGGAAGCAATGGAATCAATCAAGTAAACAAAGAAAAAATAGTAGAAGGACATAAAGAATTTTTACATGAGAAACCCGAGTGTTGGGAGAAAAATCCACGAGGCGAAGAGAGCCTGAAAATATGCACTATGTCAAGGAGAAAAATTACAATTGTTTTTCTCTCTCACACACCAACTCTAGGACTAATGAAGAGTATAGTAGTAATATAACCCTATGGTAGAAAACCTACACATAATAGGAATTTGGAAATAGTGTCAAAAAAGGAAAGAAAACCTACATAGAGTAAGAATCTACACAATGTAGGAATCTTGAAGGCTTAGGTCATTATCCCAACAGGTTACATCTTTATTAAATATGGCTTTACGAACACTAGGGTCAGGACACCATAAGCAATAACCTTTAACACCAAAATCATAGCCCAAGAAAATGCACATTTTAGCACGAGGAGATAACTTTCTTTCATTGATATGAACATATGCAAGACAACTAAATTTTTTTAAATTAGAGTAATTAATAGAGTTATCTATCCATACTTCTTATGGAATTTTGTCATCAAATGACCTATGAGGCAAACGATTCACTAAATAAGTTGCAAAAGAAATAACTTTAACCCATAGATCACGTTAGTACCACAACCGAGCAATAGAGAGCATACATCGAGCTTTTTCTAGTAGTGTATGGTTCATCCTTTCCGCAACGCCATTCTGTTAGGGCTTGCAAACTAAAGTCTTATGTCCAACAATGCCCTCTTACCTTCAAAAAACTTCAAACTTATGTTCAAAAAAAATCAGGACCATTATCAATAGAAACATTTCCACCTGTTTTCCCGTTTGGTTCTTTATTAAGATCTTCCATTCCTTAAAAGTGATGAAAGCTTCATTCTTGTGTTTTAAGAAACGAACCCAGACTTTGCGTGAAAAATATTCAATTAAGGTCATGAGATAACTTTTTCCTCCCAAGGGGGGAACCTTGCAAGGATCCCCAAAGCAATCAAGCATGCCTTTGGTCTTATGAAAACCTGTAGAAAAATTAACTTCCTTTTGTTTTCCAAAAGCACACTGCTCACAAAATCAATATTATAATGTTCTGGCCATCAAACAAACTACTTTTGCATAAAATTAGCATGCATTTTTCCCATATGATCCAAATGCATATGCAAAAGTTTGGTCACATGAGAGTGGAAAGTAGACAATATAACTACTTTTGAGCATTAATAGTAAAACCTTGCAAAATATATAGGCTACCATAACGAGTACCTTTCAATAACACAAGAGCTCTTTTAATTACCTTTAAAACTTCACCTTGAGTGAAGTACTTACAACCAAGAGATTCAAGTGTATCGAGAAAGATGAAATCTCTTTTTAAATTAGGGACATGTCTTACTTCGGTCAAGATACGAATGACACCATCATGTGTGTTAATCTTGACTGTACCTTTGCTGATAACTTTGCATTGAGAACTGTTGCCTATAAAAATAAAGTCACCATCATATGGCTCGTAGGTTGAAACCAATCCTTATGAGGACTTATATGAAACATACAACTCAAATCCATTATCCACTTATTCTTCAACCTTTGCTCAATGTTAATAGCTAAAAGAACATCACCCTCAAAATCTATGTCAAGAATGCTAGCCTCAACAAACTTTTCTTATTGCTTACCCTTGGCCTTCTCTTCTCTGTCATTTTTATTTTTCAACTTATAGCAATCACAAATCTCATGCCCTTACTTCTTAAAATAATAACAGTTTTGCCTCTAGATTTTGACCTACCTTTCTTTATTTGTTTCCTAAAGATTTTAACCTACCTTTCTTCTTATTCTTACTGTTATTTTCCCTCTCATGGGTCCTTCCCCTAACAATCAAACCTTTACCTTGAGGCACTAATGAAATTTCATTGTCAAATTTTTTCTTAGACAACAAGTTTGTTATAGCTTCCTCAAAGCAACAATGTATCACAAATGCCATACAACATGATTTCTTTAAAATGCCTATATGAAGGGGGAAGTGAGGAAACAAGCAAAACTGATTTATCCCCATCATCAATATTCACATTAAGATTTTCAAGGTCAATCAAGATATAATTGAACCTATCTAGGTGAGATTGGACAGAGGTACCTTCTTACATTTGAATGGTGAAAAAAACATTCCTTAAAACGAAACTTATTGGCCAGGCTCTTTGTCATCTAAAGTGATCCCAATTTCAACCACAACCCAGCCGTCATAGTTTCGTTAGTCACCTCACGTAGAACTTTTTGGGAATAACATAGTTGAACTGTCGAAAGGCCTTTCTCATCGAGGTCCTCCCATTGTCCATTGGTCATAGTGTCTAGCTTCTTAGATTTTAAGTTCAAGGCTTTCAATCTATGTTGTGTAAGAATAACCTTTATATGAGCACGCCAAACTCCAAAACTAATATTTTCGTCAAATATCTCAACGTCGAACTTAGTGACAATTAATATAGTGAACTACTCCTTAATTGAGATTAACAAGGCTCTAAAACCAATTTGTGGGACCAAAGTTTAGGCAATAAATATAAAAACACAATGAAAGGGAACTACAAAAAAGAACACAAGAAATTTAAAGAAACACAAAAATTACATAAAACTCACGAGGCAAAGAACCAATTTCGCTATGTTCAAAAGGCGGTTGCAAATTGTTTAAAAACTCTCAAATAAATTTCTTTAGTCTGTCGAAGGCTGAGAAATTTGACACGACAATTTTAGAAAGCTAGGAAGAAGTAGATAATCAGAAGAAGAAAATTGAGCTAATTCTGTCCACGAATTTATTCCTCCATAACAATCTAATATATAAAGAAATCAGAAAAGAATGGCGTTCACAACAAAATGGGAAATAGTGGGCTCACCCACGATTACAACTAGAACTACAAAATAATGGAAAGTGGGGTAAGTGGGGCTTACACACGATTACTATTGGAATTGCAAAATAACGGAAAGGAAAAATAATGGAAAGTGCATCCTAGAACTAAGCAAGTATCGTGGACTAAGTTTGTTGCCTTCAACTGAACCACGTAGACCAAGTCCTGCATATGTTGAGGAGTGACCCACGTGCCGTGTAGCTGGGTACCTATCATTCCATCCCGCTGAAACTGTCCTTGTCCTCAAGGACAAACTTTGGATAGGATCGCAAAAAACGTCTGTAATTTTCCTACGTTGCATCAGAGGCTTCGGTTCCTTGCCAATGAACTAGCACTTCAGTGTAGGGACGATAATGACCTTTCTGAACTACCCGCTTATCTAAGATCAGAGCAGGTGTGGGTAATGGACTGGACTCATCAACTACTGGAGGTAACTCAAGTAAAGGATCATGTCAGGTTCCCAAGTGTTTGCGAAGAAAACTAACATGAAACACGTTGTGAATTTGAGCTCCTTCGAGAAGACGAAGTCAATATGCCACAGGGCCTATTTTTCCAAATTTTCATAGGGTCTATAAAAACGAGTAGAGAGCTTGAGGGAACCCCCAAAAACAACAGACTTTTGCCGATACGGCTGAAGCTTGAGATACATAAAGTCACCCACCATGAACTGAACCTCCCTTCTTTTTTTGTCTACTTGCATTTTCATGTGATCTTAGGCCAATCGAAGGTTCCATTTTAAGTCAAGCATAATCTCATCCCTAGTTTTGAGAAAATCATCCACTACTGCAACTTTGGTAGTACCTGGAATGTAAGAAGTGAGTGATGGTGGAGGACGTCCATAGACAATCTCGAAGGGGGTGAACTGAGTGGCTGAATGTAGACTAGTATTGTAACTAAGTTCGGCCCATGGAAGCCAGTCAAACCACTTCTTCGGTCGTTCACTTGTGAAACACCTCAAATATTGTTCCAATATACGGTTGGAGACTTCGGTTTGTCCATCCGTCTGAGGATGGTAACTGAAGCTCATTAGAAGTTGTGTTCCCTGTAATTTAAACACTTGATCCCAGAAAGCGCTAGTGAATATCTTGTCTCTGTCACTAACAATAGTTTCTGGGATTCCATGTAAACGGACAATATTATGCACAAATGGTTTAACCACGTTAGTAGTAGTGAATGGGTGTTTCATAGGAATGAAATGGAAATATTTAGATAACTTGTCTACTACCACAAAGATCACCTTATAACCATTGGAAGAAGGAAGCCCCTTTACAAAATCTGCTGATACCTCTGACCAGATGCGGTTTGGTATTGGAAGAGGCTGAAGGAGACCAACTGGCTTCATTGCTTCGTATTTGTTGCATTGGCAGACAGAGCATTCCTTAATGAACAGTTTCACTGTTTGTTGCAAATCAAGCCATGTGAAGTCCCTTTTAATTCTAGTCAACGTCTTAAGATATCCAAAATGGCCCCCTGTAGAAGTAGAATGACACTCAACAAGTAAAGAAGGAATTAAAGTGCATTTAGGATTAAGATAAATCTTATTTTTGTGATAATAAACCCCATTTTTAAACAGCAGTTCACTCCCAGGATGATCTTTGCGTTTGGTTTCTGTGTAAAAAGGATCTGACTTCACTTCTTCTTACAATTTCACCCACCATTCGGCAACTGGAAGTGAGATCACCGACATGTTGCACTCGCTTCTCCATGACAGTGCATCTGCACCTTGGTTTTCCTTGCCCTTGCGATATTCAATTCTATAGTCGTATACAAGGAGCTTTGACAACCACCTTACTTGGGTAGGAGTCGTGATTCGTTGTTCTAAGAGAAACTTAGGGCTCTTTTGATCAGTTCGAACCAGGAAGGAATGTCCCAAAAGGTAGGGTCGCCATTTGCGAACTGCCTTAACAATGGTCAACATTTCTTTTTCATAAGTGGAAAGATGAAGTGAGGATCCTTTTAGAGCTTTGCTGTAATATGCGATGGGTCACTATTCTTGGGATAGTATGGCTCCGATTCCGTAACCACAAGCATCACTCTCCACAACAAATTCTTTAGTAAAATCGGGTAGAGCTAGGATTGGTGGTGTTGATAACACTAGCTTGAGTTGTTCAAAGGCTTTAGCTGCATCTATATTTCAAGAAATCCATTCTTTGTTAGTAACTGAGTAAGTGGAGAAGCAATACCTCTGAAATGCTTGATGAACTTGCGATAGTAACTCGCGAGGCCTAAAAATCCTCTAACCGTTCTCTGCATCTGTGGTTCTGGCCATTCCAGTACTGCCTGGATTTTTCTTGGATCCACTGCCACTCCTTTTTCTAAAATTATGTGTCCTAGATAGTCGACTTCCTTGACTCCGAATTGGCATTTGTTGATTTTAGCAAATAACTGATGCTCCTGTAATATTTGTAGTGCTTTCCCCAAGTGTTCAAGATGCTCAACCCAAGTCTTGCTATAAATCAAAATATTGTCAAAGAAGACAAGTATGAATTTCGCAAATAAGGGCGAAAGATCTCATTCATCAATGCTTAGAAAGTAGATGGAGTATTTGTAAGTCCAAAAGGCATGACGATGAACTCGTAGTGGCCTTCATGGGTGCGGAAGCAGTTTTGTGGATGTCTTCTTTATGAACTTGGATTTGGTGGTATCCTGATCGCAAGTCCAATTTAGAGAAAAATCTGGAGCCATGTAATTCATCTAACAATTCGTCAATGACCGGAATTGGAAATTTATCTTTGATGGTTATCTCATTTAAGGCCCTATATTCAACACAAAATCTCTAGCTTCCATCTAATTTTTTTACCAACAACACTAGAGAAGAAAACGGACTGCGACTTGGGAAAATTCATCCTATGGTGAGTAACTCTTGCACCATTTTCTCAATTTTGGTTTTCTAGTAGAAGGGATATCTATAGGGTCTAAAGGAGACAGGTTTGTTGTGGGCTTGTAGGGGTATATGATGATCGCGGGTTCTGTTTGGGGGTAGGTTCTTTGGTTCGGCAAAAACTTGTTGGTATTGTTGGAGAAGAGGTTGAACATCTATGTGTATGGTTGGTTGGGGGGAAGGTTCGATTGGTGCTACTTGCAAAAATAAACTAGATTCAAGCATTATATTACATTCTCTCATGGAGAGAGGCCCTTCGTTTCCAATTTTGATGCCTTGTAATTTAACTGGTTTGTCATTCTCTTGTATCACCATAGTGAGGGTCTTGTAATTGGTTTGGATAGGGCCTAGTGTAGCCATCCATTGCACTCCTAACACCGCTGTACATGCAGCCATAGGCAAAATGTAAAAGTCAGCTTTAGTTTGATAACCTTGAACTAAAAAACTTACAGCTTTACAGATTCCCTTGCACGTCACTTGTTCCCTATTGGCGACCATAACCTTCAACTGCTCATCTTTTGATACTTTCAATCCACATTGCTTAGCCAACTTTTGGTCCACAAAATTGTGGGTACTTCCACTGTCAACCAAGATTGTCTTATTTCGCCCATTAAGCTTGCCAAGTAGCCTAATGGTCTGAGGGTGATTGGTTCCTTCGATTGCATGTAGGGACACTTCTAGGATCTCATCGTCTTCATTAGAAGCAGGCTCAACCAACCCTTCTTCGCTGATATCTTCAATGGCAAACATTTGAGGCTTAATGCTTGATGCATCTATGACCTAGTGAGTATTTGTCGTCGCAATAGTAACATAATCCCTTCTCCCTTCTTTCTTTTGCTTCTTGTCCAGAGATGCGTCGAAAGGGTGGTGTAGACTCGCTGCTAGTGGCGGTCTTGGAGTTCGGAGGTGGTCCCAACGAACTCGGTTTTGGATTGCTTTTATTAGTCCAGGAAGGTTTTGCAACTGTGGCGTTTTTCTGATGTAGGGACTGTTTTTCTTCCACAACCCTTGCCACCCCGATAGCTTTTGTCAATGTACGGGGATTTTGCAGTTTGACCTCCAATCGTATGTCATCTTTGAGACCTGCAATAAAGGAACTAACCAAAAAAGATTCGGGCAATAAACTCGAAGATAAAGTCTTTCGAACATCTCCTGGTATTTTTCCACCGTAGTGGTCTACCGAAAACGAGTCAGTGCTTTGCCAGGGTCGTCATAATCGGTGGGGCCGAATCTCTTGATTACGGCTGTAGCAAACTCGTCCCATGAGATGGGTTCACAGAACTTGGTTAACCACCTATGCCATTGGAGTGCGATTCCTTCCAAGTGAAATGATGCGAGGTGAACTTGGTCCTGCGGTGGAATTTCCTTGAATGAGAAATATTGTTCCGCCTTGTACGTCCAGCCATGTGGATCACTACCATCAAATGTAGGGAATTGGAGCTTCATATGTTGTCGACCACTGTGGGTGGTTGAGTTGTTGTTTTGTGAATTTTGCAGGTTTAAGTTTTGGTGAGGTGGGGGCGTTTGGTAAGGTGGAGGATTTTGGTAGGGTGGTGCAATACTGTTGTTCCCATAGTTACTATTGGCAAAGGGGTTCTCATCTTGCATAGTATTTGAAGGTTTGATGGTGGTCTTAATGTTTTGGAGTTTGGTGAGGATGTTTCAAGGGTGGCATGGAGATGGTGGATACTGAATTCGTGTCGTCCTAAAACTTTTTGAGTCTCATTACAAAACTCAGCGTTAGATTGGTTTCGGGTATTCATTTAGGGGACCTGTCTCTGATACCAATGATATGAGAATTTTAGAAAGCTAGGAAGAAGTAGATAATCAGAAGAAGAAAATTGAGCTAATTCTGTCCACGATTTTATTCCTCCATAACAATATGATCTATAAAGAAATCAGAAAGGAATGGCGTTCACAACAAAATGGAAAATAGTGGGCTCACCCACGATTACAACTGGAGCTTCAAAATAATGGAAAGTGGGGTAAGTGGGGCTTGCCCACAATTACTGCAAAATAACAGAAAGGTAAAATAATGGAAAGTGCATCCTAGAACTAAGCAAGTATCGTGGACAAAGATCTCCAATCGAAGCTTTCCTGATTACTCCAATGGCAGTATTATAGATATCCTATTGGATATCCCTCACTTGCAGATGGCTAATCATGAGAAAGTGATCTTGTTACTGTCAGCTGCTACTTGTGTTCAGGTTATTTGGAATGAAAGGAACAGTAGAAGATTTCGGGATCAGGCTAACTCTCTGAGTTCTATCACTGAACCCACCACTACAAGCATCAGGGAACAACTGATCATCCACCAGTTGAACCGATACTGCAGTGGTAGACTCTCTACTATATGGAGACTATAGCCTATCTGAATACCTACCCATTGTAAGCCACAGCTCACACCCCTCTATTCGCAAAACCCAGAATATAGTAATAAGGATCTATGCTTACCTGGATGCTCTTCCTTCTGTTGTGATCTGCCGCATTTTTCAATGTAGATAACCCAGCTCTCCTCCTCCCTTCCTATCATAGAATCTAAGTGTTATCAGATCTCTGAGATGAGAGTTATCAGAAGAGGTTATATAGGGTTAGACTCTAAAGACCTACCTTGGTCGACTTTCCAACCCGGGTTCACTGATTGCAAACGCCTTTAGAGTTCCGCCTCTCCGCTGATTTATGAAGAACTTGAGCCATGCTATGGAACGTTTCTGAACTTGAACGATGTTTTAAGACCATTACCTGCCATTGATTACTGCTGCATCTCGATATCCGATCGTTTCCTCGCCCTTGTCGCTTTCCTTCGCCAACCCTAATTGAGCAATGTTGGGTGAAATTGTGTAAAGCCGCTAAATGCTTTACTATTTTGGTTTGTTATTGTATAATGGGCTTGTTGTTGTTTTTGGCTATGTTGGGTTTTGGACCAAGTGATACACGATATATCTTTCTCTTGTAACATACAACTTATTAATGAGAATTTTTTAATTTCTAAAATAAAAAATATCGTGGATTAAGTTTGTTGCCTTCAACTGTACCACATAGACCAAATCCTACATACGTTGAGGAGTGAGCTGGGTAGCTATCAAAAATTTCACTCACACTCAAAATACAAGTCTCATAGGATATATTTATACAAGTTGAGAAGAAGAAGAAGGTCCAATACATATTGTGTCAGCTACACAACAAAAGGACATATTGTGCTAGCTACAGCTAGTATTATGCTCCTAGATGTCAGATTAAAACAAGGGTGCTGTGGTCCTGTGGACAGACACAATCTGTTGTCCAACAAACGAAAAAATTGCCCATAACCCTAACAACCCCGTCGTACTACATTAATCATAGAGCAGGGCGAGAATTGAGCCTTACTCCATCAGATTACAAAATACTTTGCTTTTTGTGCTATTTTCTTTTTATATATCTCTTTTTTGCCTTCTTCTGTTTTTTTATTTTACTTTTCTGCTTTGCCTTGTATAAGGAACTAAACATGATGATTTTACTCCTTTCAAGGCAAGGAATTTATGTCAGCAGGAACTAAACATGATGATTTTACTTCTCAATCATTATGACTAGCAGGAAAACGAAAACGAAGAAAAAAGTTGATAAACTAAAGATTCTGAAGAGAAAAAGAAGAGGGTCTACGAGTTGAAGTACACAATATGATGAAAGCAATTAAAAAAAATTTCATGATAGCTTTTCAATCCCCGTGACACTCAATCCATCATTTCCTATCTGTTTCTTCATTATTTTACATCACCAATCACATGCACTCAATCAAATTAACACCAACAAAAAAAGACAATAAGAAGAAGAAAAGATGTTAAAGATATAAGAATATGAATCACACAAATCGGTTAAATGGCTTTCTTCCAACTGTAGCGGGCATCGAGACTGTTGAATCTACACTCAAATCTCCTATTGATTGCACTGACTGATGCTTATCATCTAAACCCTTTTGGGAACTGGAATCCTTGCCAGAGAACAAGGAACCTTTGTTCCATTTAAAGGATCTAACGCCTTGTGTTAGGGGGAATGAAAGCCTCCTCTTTTCACTGCTTGGCGTTGCTGGAAAACTCTCCCTGGGATTGCTGCTAGGTCTTACTTTGGCCTTGGCTGCAACTGTAGGAACCATGTAGTTCGGAACTGAAAATGGGGGGCAGCTCATGAGGCTATCGTCATCCTTTAATGGAAAGTCAAAGGGGGATTCAGCTCCGGTAGCTCTTGCTTTTGAATACTTTGAGAAGCTGGGGCTGTATGCTTGTGATGTTCTATGCAGAGGAGTTCTTGATGGTCTTGTTGGAACAAATGCAGTTGATTTTGTCGAGCGGGGTGTTGGTGTATCCATATTATCAAACCCCAACTGCTGTTGCCTGTGACTACCTGACGGAGGCCGAGGGCTAGGCTTTAGCTCAGATTGAGGTCTTGGTGAAGTAACTTGAAAATTCTTGAAGGCTAGGCTCTCGGGAGCATTTGTTGAAGGTATCTGTCGTTCTAACCAGTTCCACCACCATGGAAATCCATTGGCTCGAATATCTGTTAGAGCTGATGAAGTGGACCTTGGAGTACCTTTCCACGACTGTTAGCAAAAAGGAAACAAGAATATCACTAGTTGCAACTTCTCAAAGCAACAGCTGTCTTTATGCTAATTATAAGGCAGTATTTTATCCCTAAATCATTGAACATGCAGAATTCAGCCAACTGCATCTTTGGTGTTCTCTTTTTCATTTTCTGTGCACATCTTCGGCAATCAGAATGTCAAGTAAGATTCTTACAGTTCACACTTCATATATTAAAATAATCTGCAGGCTGTGTGCTTTCGCCAAGAGTTGCATAATGTATTTGACTAACAGATATGAGCTTTGTCCTATGCAGGAAGTTCATTAGCTGTACATTGCTCTAGCATAATTTTTGTTCTACTTTCCATAATTATCTTCAATCTGAAGAATTCTAGTGATTTCCAGATAAAGGTTACAGACTAGAAATCTAATGTTCGAAGACCTGTGAATGCAAGGATCTATTCTCACTAATTCATATGGTGAATTCAAGTTCTTCCCCAAAATTTTTTGGGATGAGAAATGAGGATATGAAAGAACCAGAAAAATAACGCTGGATATCTATCACGAAGAGTTCAATTCCGAGCATCGTGTACTGCATAAAGTATAATACCTGGTGGGAATAAGAATAGGCCATTTGTCTTTCTCTCTTAACAACTGCCTCCACCTTTCTCTGCATCCTTGCTTCAATTTCTTCTTTTGTCAACAAGCTGTCATCCCAGTCTTCGTTACCTGTCTCAGACTACATGAATGATCCCAGTTATTATATATACTTACAACTGGATTGCTTTTGCACGCGTAGTTTGGACAAAGAACTTGGCATATAATATTTAACGGAAAGAAAATTAATAAGAAACTTACTGCCTGGCTCCATTTGCCCAAGGCACTCTCTACTTCTTTTCCATTCTTATATTGAGCTTGACGTCGTGCTTGATTTTCTAACATCTGGATCCTTCGTGACTGAATCTGGGATTGGACACGCACTAAGAGCTGCATATACTTCATCGCATTCATAGTTTGTCGCTTTACATTCTGTCCTCTAATTACTCCTTGAAGTCTCACTAAGCCTTTCAGAGCTCTGAAGCTCCTTCTTGCCTGCACAATTGTTGCATAACAGGTTGAATTAATGATGTACTAATAGAAAAGAGCATAAAATTTCTATAGCATTCCTTCTGAAACAGTTGTCAACACCAAAACCAAGTAGAGTCTAACTTAAACTTGATTCATCGAGTTGGTAAACTTGTTATACCCTGAAAATAGTGAGGGGCAAGTTCATTTAAGATCATTAAATCAGTCTTAATTTCGATCTTGAAATGTATGACCCAATTACAGTGACTCTGGAACATGTTATGTCAACTTCTCAAAAATAGGATTGTAAAATTTAAACCTAAAAATAGTATGTTCTTCATTTCCTAAGTTCCAGCTTCAATGAAAATAAATTGGGATATTTTCCAAGATTAGTTATATATATATATATATATATTGGATCATATTTTCTCATAATGCAATTAATGAAGGCAAAGAGAAGCTTACAGCATAGCCTCTATATGCTGCTTGGATCTTTGTAGCTGAAGCATGGTGGTTCCTTAAAGTTGGTTCTGGCCTATAGTATGTCTCTTTCTGACGATTGACATTCTTAGGAGAAACTGGTCTTGCAGAAGAAGTCCTTGGAGATGCTGCTCTGGAAGAAGAAACTCTTGGTGATGCAGGCTTAGGGGAAGCAGTTCTTGGAGAAGGAGCTCTAGGAGATGTAACTCTTTGAGAAGGAACCCTTGGCGAAGCGAGTTTTGAAGGTACAAAAGGAGGTGTTTCGGGTTGGTCAAGCGATGATGGAGGCCTGAAGATTAACTTATGCTCTCTCGCTGCATCATCCAAGATTTTCTCAATACTACTTGGTTCTCTAAAGCGGGGAATGAATGAATTGGTCTCTCCATGCCTTCGTCTTGCTAGCCCCTTCTTCTTCTCTTTTGAACTCTTCTTCTCTGATTCCTGCAATACCAAATTGTCATTCAGCATGTCTTGAACACTTGGGTTCCTTCCTTACATTGGTGATAATTAGCAAGGCAAACAATTAAAAAGGAAAAACACATCTTTTTCGTCAATTTAAATCATCAGACAATACTACAAACCATATACATCAAACACTTACAATCCAGTAGAAACCCAAGTTCTTTTATTATGAGTGGAATGTAGTTAAAACTTAGAAATAGTGTTGTTTGTCCGTGATGCTTCAGCTGATTAATAACCATTTGGCAAACAGATTGTGATGACTTATATACACCCATGATGGGTATAATAGTCATCATTCTTGAATAACTACTAAAGGTAGTTATATACAGAAATATATTAAGGCAACATTTGAGAAATAAAACTCTATCTCTACGTGTATTGGTTTCATGCGGGTTTTTTCAATCTTCTCTCATGTTTACAAATAAGGAGGAGATTTTTGCAGTAGAAACTGGAAATAGAAAGTGTTTTAACCGATGGAACTACAACGATCAACCAAGCAGGGGCGGATCTACAATGGGGGCAAAATTTCTTGTAAAAAAATTATTATTAAGTTTTTCCCCCACAAAAAAAATAAAATTTTACTCCCATTAAAATTTTGCCTACATTAAAGATAAAATTTTGTCCCTATTAAAATTTTGCCCCCACTTAAAAAAATTTCTGGATCCGTCCCTACAACCAAGTATGCATTTTTTGTTTTCTATGCATATAAAATCGATCCTGTGTTTAACATAATCTTTGTGGCTATGTTTCGAACTGTTAATCTCTAACAGTTCACTTAGATGATTAGTTGGCAATTAATTTTTCACATAGACGCCTAAATATCATGGACAAAAAGATTATGTTAACTAAATCAGCAAAATACTAACAAACTAATGTTTTGAACAAAGTTTTTAAGGTTATAAAAGGTTGATCACTTAATTGAAAATTTTAAAAGCTTGGACACTAAACTAAACAAAATCCAAATGGTTAAGCGCTTTAGAATCTGTTATGCCTCTTTTGAAAGATGAAATTGTTAATAACTCAAAGAAAGTTCAATACAACTATTTCAACACTTGGTTGCAACAGTCAAAGTGAACCAGATTAAGATAGAATCTATACCATATACTGGTATTGACTAAATTGACAACCAACATTCGATAGAAGATAAGTAAGAGTCAAGTTGCTTGTTTAGGTTTAAAAGAAAATCAATTCATAAACTCTAGTAGAATTCATAAGCATAGTATCATTTTAGTTATTGGCTAGCTCTTTACTCATGCTTATATTGATTTCATTAATGATGATTAGATCCATCTAAAAGTGTTCATACAAAAGTTTTAGAACACTTTTTGATTCCTCTGTTTCTAAATAGCGTAAGTGTTAGCTTGAAAATTTGTAAATATCCTTTGTGCGTATATCCAACCTTCGTAGTCCATTCAACAAACTTTGTACAATTACTTTCTAAATAATTTATTCTACAAAGACTCAAAGCTTAGGACTAGAATGGATTGGTGAAACAATAGTTAAATACGATAAATTTTATATTATTTTAAAGGGGGTTAGAAGGAGTATCTCCCATATTTATATCCAATGCTTAGAGTATTTGCATGATGACTAACCACTACAACAGATGTATGTTTTGGTTACATTTTAATTGGAGATGAATTAAAAATCGTTGCTAAAAGTAACCTTTTAGCGACGATTTATCAGTTTGTCGCAATAAGTCTGACATTTTGTGACATTTTATAAAATCATTGCTAAATGAAATTTTTTGCAACGATTAATGAGAATCAGGGAAAAATATGCTACCTTTTGCAATGACTTAGTAATTTCGTTACCAAATGACTAGCTTTTTGAATAAAACATTTATCATGCTAAAATGCAACTCACTTATTACCTGTTAACATTTATCTCAACTTTTTCTTCATCAAAATAAAACATTGAAATGATAAGAAATTATTTGTCAATCTTAATAACAAAGTGACACATATTCATACTATTTATTGTTAAAGATCTAGAAGGGGGCTTGAATAGATCGATGAAACTTTTTCGTAGAATTCTACAATAAAATCAAAAGTTAATTCACACAAAACCAATTTTAAATAAAATCAAATGCAAAGAGTAGGGAAGACGAGCAAACACTATTTTTATAGAGGTTCGGTGCTAAGACCTACGTCCTCTACCTAAGCTCCCACTTAAGATTTGGCAAACCACTGTATTGGACACTTTTTAGTTCAGTGCGAACTTTTACAACACCACTTGATTTCCGGCTCAAGCTACCTTACAATCGATTTGTTTTTCGGCACAAATCCTACCTCACAAGTGACTAATCACTAATCACTCAAACTCACAAACAATGATGAGATAATGATATAAGAACAATGCTCAATAACAGATTTGAAATAGGTAAGAGCAATAGAGAGCAGACAGTTGAGAATAGTATATTTCTTTGGCTGTGTATTAACATCTATCTCTTCTCTTGAGCTTAATATGTATATTTGTAGCCAACTTGGATCAATATGGTCGTTAGAGCATCTACTAGCCGTTGCATATGATCTTGTAGCCGTTGCTTGATTATTTCTTTCCATATGTGTCTAATTTCCTTCGTCAGATACAATCTGCTTTCCTCATAAGTCGACTTGTCGTGGATGTAAGTCGACTTGTCACTCTCCATAAGTCGACTTGTTCATGGTAAGTCGACTTGTGACAACTTTTTCGTAAACTTCTCCGCTCTGAGATAACTCGACTTGTGCAGGGCAAGTCGACTTGTGTACATGAAGTCTCCATAAGTCAACTTGTTCAGGATAAGTCGACTTGTATACAATATGTTTTATCTTCGCTCTTTGATAACTCGACTTGAGCATTGTAAGTCGCCTTGTATGAAATGTAAGTCGACTTTTTGATCTTCAACGAATATATTCAATCAAATCTCCCATAATCTTCATTTTAATGCCTTAATCATGTTGAAAAGTGTTTCCTTCTTGATTCCTAAATGATTAATAATATTTTCTAGATTTCTTTCAATCCAACATACCTGCAATAAATTTCTTACCTATTATATATATTTTATTATTATCAAAACATTAATGAATGAATTTTTTCAACCACCATTGGTCCAACAATCTCCCCCTTTTTGATAATGACAAAATATTTAGAAATTGAAAAGAAAATTGATCAAGGTTTTAAGCCTTGTATTTTTGGTTAGTTGGTCTCCCCCTTAATCATATAAATTATTGAAAGTAATAACCTTGTAAAAATTTATAAAAAGAGGATGAAAAATTTCAAATCAACGATTGTAACACACTCCCCCTCAATCAAAGAATACCAATTTACAAATTCCAATTTTATACAATTTCCAAGTTTATACCAATCATCAATTTCCAATATCACTTCCCCTTTTTGTCATAATCAAAAACCCATAGGAAAACCAATATGAAAATAAACCCAGTCAATAGACACAATAAAGCCAAATGCATTATATAGCAAAACAATCCAGCATAAATGCTAGAAGTCATAAGATGCACAGAGAATAAACATAAAAGAAATGTTGGTCGAAGCAAAATGCAATACACATCAGGATGAAGTATCATCATGCCTACAGCCTAACATATTAAAAATCTTCTTGAGCATCCTATGCTGTGCATCAACTTTCTTTGCAAGTGCCATAAACATAGTTTGAATGTCATCAACACGATCATTTAATTCATCCAATTGATCGTTGATATTATGCAGTTCTTCTTGAGAAGCCTTACTCTGTCCCACATTACTGGGCCGAGAGCTTCTGGGTCGAGAGCTACTGGGCCGATCAGCTGCCCGCTTAGAACGTTTTCTTTGAGGCATTTGCTCACCTTCCAGGGTCAAACCTAGTTTCTCTACATGATAGGAGTAAACCCATCCTTTTTCAACTAATTTAACCAACTTCATACTTCTCAAATTGTATGGGGTAAACCTCCAGCTTTGAGGATATGGATAATGAGTATAATTACGCAAATCACATCGTTGTAGCTGAGAAAGAGTAGTGATCAAAGCTGCATATGGCATACCTTTATGCCGAATCTATGTCCCTTTAAGCTCACCTCGAAGTAGACTGGCCTTTTTTTCTCATCATTTGGATAATTAAGCTAGGATAGTTAATTTTTCGTCCTTCTTCCAAATGCCATAAAATCTCCTTATCCAAAGATGTAATCTGATTGTTGCTTGCCTTTTTCGGGTAGATGACTATATTTATTGCATCATGGAGCAACCTATAGTTTAACGGCAAGTCCATTGCTTCAAATGGAGGGCTGTGATCAGAACACAACCGACTCAGCAAATCAGCACCCTTTTCTGTAGTATAGCCGAAATTTCCTTCGGCTTCCTCATCCGTATCACCAACCTCATTCTGCAAAATGTCAAAATCCACAAATAATGCTCTAAGCCTAACACCTCCTCTAGGCAGTCGGAATAAAGTGCACATATTAGCTTCACACATAAAAATTTCCTTACCATTAATACTTGATTTTAGAGTAACTCCATTCATAACATCACTATGAAGCACACAGAGGTTAGCATAAAACTCCCGAACAACATCTTCATATATCTCATCCTTATACCCCAAAAAATCTCTCAATCCAAGATTCAAAATTTCAGCAAACACCTCCGCAAATTCACTACTATCTAACTTAGTCCAGTCAAAACGCATTGAAGGAATGAGAACCTCATTTTTAAGTACCTTGTAATACAGAGATTGAGCCTCCTTGGATACGAAACATGACTCAACCTCATAAGGCGCCACCATGTGAAGAAGACCCGTGAACTCTTAGTTCTTGAGGTGCGGAATCTGCATCCTTGCCTTTTCCAGAACTCTTGCGTGGAGCCATTTGAGAGAGATGAAGGATTTGTGGGAAAAAAATCGAGGATTAGGGTTTTCAGACGACGAGAAAGGGGGTTTTAATGAATGTAAACTATTTGATGGAATAAGAACTGGGATTTGCGTTTATGGGGGTTGAAAAATGATGGGTATTGAGGATTTGAAGAAGGTTGAGAGAATAAGTCGAGTTGAGGAGAGAAATTTCAGAGGTTTGGAGAGAGAGGCTATGTCGAGAATGAAAAAGACAAAGGATTTTTAAAGAATCCGTGCACTCATAAGTCGACTTGTGTGCCTTCATAAGTCGACTTATCGACCTTCATAAGTCAGGTTGTCTGTCTTAATAAGTC
>JANZLH020000078.1:661567-673268 GCA_026770325.2 Erythroxylum fimbriatum
AGATATCAACGAAGAAGGAAGAAGAAATCAAAGCCCAACTCTCGGTGCTTACCTTCTCGTGACTATCACCCTCTTAGTGGCGATCCAGATCAAGACGATCCAAATGGTCTACTAATGATAGAGAGATCCAGATCAAAGTCTCTTAGAGTGATGCTCAGGTCGTCTACATGCAGATCTACTGATGGATCTTGCAGATCTAAGCCAGCAATTCTTGTATGACTCCTACTCCTATACCCTGTATGATGGTAAGGCCATACGAGGATGACTTTCCTCAATTATCCAAGAGTACTGAAAAATCAGAGCGGGTTGTCTATAACCCTTACATCAGAGTGTCAGTTCTAACTTCACAAGGAACACTTGCATCAAATCCATCTGATGAAGTTCTCAACTGGCAAACATCAAATACAGTAGCATAGAACAAAGTTCTAAGACTGATTGATTCCAAGTTGGATGGAATTAGTCAGCAAATTATTGCTACGCATAAGAAGTCGATTCTGTTTTTTGCTATGCATAAGAAGTCGATTCTGTTTCAGAACGGATACAAACAATGTATCGGTCTTACAAAGTCCATATTCAACGTCTTGATGCTGAACTCAAACAATACATCTCTGTCCATTATATGGGGCCAGCATTCAACTTCAAAGTTCGTGAGATACAAAAGATACAAAGAATTGTGCAACAAATGGAAGCTGACATGCATTCTTTCTGTCATTATCTAACAACATCATCTATGGACATCTTTTGCTAGACGACAAGTTACACAGTGCTTCTTCATTGTTCATCGTCCATACAGAAAATCACATACTGATCTATTTTATATAGCGCCACGTATCCAATTTTGACATGTATCTTTGTATTGGCCACGTCATAAGAAAAAGAGTGATAGTTAACTTGCATTCTATTTTAAAGTAAGATTTGAACCGTAAAATATTAATAGTAGGACTAGTTCTACTACAAGCTTCAGAAAGACATTTGAAATCCACTGGGTCAATCCATGATACGATGCCGTTACGGTCTCAATAGAGAACAGTTTCAAAATCTATTTTTCTGATATCATTATTCCTTATGTATATAATATTTCTCTTTTCCCTCGTTGGTTACGTTCTTTCTCTCTTAGACTTATCGAAGGAGAGCGGAAAAGCCAAAGACCCAAAACGAGGAAAACCCTAGAGAAAACGCTGTTGTGGAAACTACATCATCATCGCCGTCTGCATGCCCGGTTGGATATACTTCTCTCAACTGTCCAATCACTAAGCTTGGGTACAATTTCAACATATAAAATCTCTAATTTCATCTATATTTAGGTTAGGGTTTTCTGTTTGTTTGCCTTCTTATACTACCGAAAAATTCCACGCTTTTCATTATTTATTGAAGAAATCTGGATTGAGGTGGGGAATTTGTTTGTTGCGCTTAAATTCTCAGATGGGTTTCATTTCTATGCCATGCCCCTTTCCGGTTAGCTGTAAATGTCTTTATCGCCCATCAATACCAACTTCCATGTAGATGCTTAAATTTAGGTAGAAAGTAGAAACAGCTGATTGCTTGTTATAACGTGTTTGAATCTATTAGTCTATGTAGATACTCGGTCGCTAGTCTTCGTTACCCATTAGTTTAAACTGGAAAACGTGAGTTGGACCACTGCTCCACTTTATCAAACTCTGGAAGGAAACCATCAGATAGAGTTTGTTTCTCATGAAAATTTAGATTTCGGTTCAGAGATACCGAGTTCATATATCCCAATTTCTCTCTGTAAAAGTGAGTTCCTGCACTGTTACACTTTTTGACAAACTGAGGAGATAGAGTGTTAAACGTCATTTTGCAGGGTTATCTTCTTCAATTGTGTTATTAAAAAAGAGATCTGAGTAAGGTAAATGCATGACTACATGTCAAATTTCACCTGACCCCTGCCATGACATAAATGCTTTCTTTATGATAGATGACAAGCGCTTGGACAAATAAGAGCTTTGGAATGATACATAGGGATATAGAGTGGGAGTGGGAGTAGGAGGATCAGGGTGGAGTAATGGGTATTTTTTATTATAACTGGAGGTTCTTGCTCACACCTCAGAAGAACTATACGTCTGCAAAATTTGAGGAGAGCATGGGGAGAGCATTATATATTTCAAATTTATTATAGCTTCGGAGCATCTTTTTATAGCTTTGGAGCATAGTGGAGCAAATAAGCAGTGGAGCTTATGGAGCACAGCTCTGATGGAGGATTGCTCACATGGTTTGCTTCATAGTTTTTGGTTTTGCTGTACGTTTCTTATCGTCAGGGTATATGCTGATGATAAATGGAACAGGAACGTTACATAAGAGTCATTTTATTGGTAAAAGAGATCTTATTATGTTTGCATGGTTTAATCTCTCTCTCAGTGAAGGTTTTTTCTTGTCTCAGAAATGAGTAGTCGCTTTTCTCGGACCATTTATGTTGGTAATCTGCCATCAGATATAAGAGAACGAGAAGTTGAAGATTTGTTCTACAAGGTTTGATTTTAGTATATGGGGAACTTTTTTATCTAGGCTGAGCTTTATAATTTGTGCCTTTAAGTGAATTGGCAATGCCCTTATTTCACAGATTCAGTGTGTCAGTCTAATATATTATGTTGTGATTGGCTGTTGGCATTTTCTTGCATTTACAATTTTACACATAGTGGTTGAGTAGAAGTGTGACTTATCTTCTGTATATTCTCTTTTGTGTAGTATGGCCGGATACTGGATATTGAGTTGAAAATTCCTCCTCGTCCCCCTTGTTATTGTTTTGTTGAGGTAAAAGTAAATTTTTGGTACATTATTGCGTGCCTATACAGAGAGAGAGAGAGAGTATCATGAGGGAGAGAGATAGAATATAATATCATGAGGAACTTATTTTCTAAAAATGCTGCAGTTTGAGAATACTCTGGATGCTGAAGATGCAATCAGGGGCCGTGATGGTTATAACTTTGATGGCTGCCGCTTAAGGGTACTTATTGGTTCAAATCACTACCATGCTCTATATTTGTGCCTTTTCATATTGGTTCTCATTGTTTTCCAATGCAGGTTGAACTTGCCCATGGTGGTAGAGGCCAACCTTCAAGTGATCGTCGTAGTGGTTATGGCGGCGGCGGCGGCGGTGCAGGCCGGTATGGTGTATCACGCCATTCTGAATATCGAGGTTTGTTTGGAGAATATGTTCTTATTTGAAGTAATGGGATAATACTTACATCATGCAGTGTGAAAAATGTTATCTTTACTCAATGCCATGCTACTGTAATTTGTTATTGGACTCCAAAAGCTTTTCTAATGCACTTATCTATTCTGCAGTTATTGTCCGTGGGCTTCCTTCTTCTGCTTCGTGGCAAGATTTGAAGGTTTCATACACTATAATGATTCTAGTAGGTTTTATGAATTGCTTTACTTCATACTTACTTATAAAATGCTTGCAGGATCATATGCGGAAAGCAGGCGATGTATGTTTTGCTGAAGTTTCTCGTGACAGTGATGGTATGTCCTTTACAATTATCCATCATTTGACCCCTCCCATCTGCTCCTACTGTACTCCAGCTTAGCACTTTGCATTCACCTTTAGTGCTTTGGACACAAGATGCAGTGCATGCTCTTTCATACTGAAATTAATGTTCTTTCTCCCGTACGATCAGGGACTTTTGGCATTGTTGACTATACCAACTATGATGACATGAAGTATGCTGTAAGTTATTTCACGTCTCCGTAAACGAAAAGACAGTAAAACTAATTGAAATAACAATAATATGATGTAAGTTGTATTAATGACTGCCGATTTGCTTCTGTTACTAGATTCGAAAACTTGACGACACTGAGTTCAGAAATCCATGGGCAAGAGCTTTAATACGGGTAACTAACTATTTGATGGAGCATTTTGATAGTTTGAGTTCAAGTATTGAAATGGTTTTGCTATGTGTACACATCTAACATACAAAAAGTTTTAATTGGTGGATACCTACCATAAAGATTAGTCAACACTCTCAGCCGCCATGTTCTATCCCGTTGAAGGGAAAGGGAGGGGTGTACATGTTTTTAAACAATACAATACAAGCTTTTGAGTCAAGATGGTAATATGTAGAGTGATCATAGATCATTACGCTTTTTATAGTAGTGATGTTTAAGTGCTTCTAATGTAGGTTGATTTCCAACCTACTGGTTAATTTTGGATGTGTACTTGTATAGGTGAAGAAGTATGAGCGTTCTCCGTCAAGGAGCCGAAGTAGAAGCCGTAGCAGAAGCAGAAGTCCACGAAGGGATCGAAGGTAGATGTTCAATTGTTTGTAGTAAAAATATTATCCCTTCTGGTCATTCTATGTCAATATCTACTGACCTGATTTTACAACAGATCATTGGAACGTTCTGTTTCTAGATCACGTTCAAAGTCTAGATCTCCTACACCTGTTAAGGCATCCAGGTACTCAGATCTGGACTATATATGATTCACCCTCTTTGTGCTTTTCTTATCTTGTTTGTTGTGTTTCTTTAGTTTTAGTATTCTAACATAATTTAATACTCGCGTATGCAGAGAAAAATCTAAATCTAGGTCTAGGTCTAGGTCTAGGTCTAGGTCAAGATCAAGGTCAGGATCACCCAATAAGGTACTTTGTCTCTTTGTTTATCAATTGAAATCACATTGGTCTCCGATTCTTTTGCAAAAATATTTCCCATCTGCATTAGTCATTTCTAGCTAGTTTGTGATAAAATATATCAATAATGAAGCATCTCTTGCAGGTCCGAGCTGAAAGGGACTGACTCCTCTATGAGAGCTCTTCATCCACCAGTTAATTAAAAAAGAAAAGATCTTCTGGATGTTGGCGTAGATGGTGTCTCGATTACCTCTCGCAAGTCTCTGGATCGCTTGATCATGGGAGATACAATGTTGCAAGCATTGAGTTTTTGCTTTTCTAGTGAAACTTAAATTGATGTTAAGTAATTCTGAAAGACACAAGACCCTTTACCAGTTATTTGGCATGCTTCATAGATTGTGTCCCTAATTATGTGAACTGTTTCTTTGATGTCTAGGAGTTTTGATGGTGCACCCTATGCTATGTTGTTGTCTTGATTAATTTGGACCCTTAGATTGAATGAAATATTTGTTTGTGACGTTAACGTATTTCCCAGTACCATTAGGCACGCGTATCGTTTCATTTACAATATGAATCTGGAGCCACAGGCCCTTTTAACTATCATGTAGACGGACGGAGTGTGCAAGAATTCAACACCACTTTTGAGATTCGACTGTTTGTTTGACTAACTAATGGAGGTAGGTTGTCGATTGAGAAGGGCCAAGAACGTGTTAAAGAACGCTCTAATTTCACAGTCAGGTTGAAAATTTGGAGCAGTCATACTATTTTATCTTAAATGTGCCGTTGGTTGGGGGTTGGAGTTTTTGCTTCTGCCCACGTACTCAACGACTACATTCATGACAGAGACAATTCACAACTGTTTCAGAGATTATGCAATGTAGTCTTCAGAAAAAGTCTTATAATAAATTAGGAGATTACTGTACTTTACAAAAAAAATTGGAAACTTCGTTCTCTTTGCATGCGTAGAGTAACGTTTCTTTCCAAGGCGTTAAAACTTAACAACTTCCGAACTCCATTCAAATGATTCAACCCTCTAATCATGTCCAAAATTACAAGTCCATACCAACCAACACCTTCGTAAATGCACCACTCTCTCGAGACCAATTCCGAAATTTTTCTTGATGTCTCAGTCCACCGCTGTCGTTAGTTTCTAAATCTTCCCTCAACGGTGCGGTCCAACCAACGTTTTCTCTCTCTACCTACGCACTCACGCTTAGAAATGCTCCTGCTTTTTTGTTCACGATTCAACTCGCTCCCTCTATTCCTACACCACTAATTATCTGTATCTCCCTCTTTCTCACTCTCAAATTCGCTGACTAAGAGCGGGAGATGGTGGAGGTGGCGATTGTGGTCGAGATGGCCGTGGAGTTTCTGGTGCCGTCTTGGTGGGAGTTTAAAGTGATGATGGCAGCGGCGGCGTTCGTCATGGCGGCTTATTGGTTTTTCGCTTACTCGGGCGGTGGTGGAGGAGGTCTCTACGGTGATCGATCGCAGATTCTGGAGAGCTCCGGTAATTCTGGGGATGGCATTGATGACAAAGACAAGGTCATTCGGTTTTGTTCTTTTATATTTTATTTTCTTTATGAAATTTCTTTTTTGTTCGTTGTGATTTTTTTAATACACTGAATGAATGGTTCACTTTTCTTCTTTGTTACTGAAAAAAGACTGCAATCTTTTCTTTTTCTGCTTCCATGGTCTTATAGCATGCCGAGATATTATGTTTTTGTTGCTTTAAAGAATTTTCCTTTTAGTTACCAAAAAATAGCTTAATTTTGTTAGGAACGTGATTAAATTAATTAATTAACGTGGTTTTGGTATTATTAGAGGATAATATCAAGTAGTTGGTGTGAGTGAAATAATGTACTGACGGGTAGTGAGTGCTTGTTTATAGTTAGTTGACTTTGCTAGCAACTACTGCTCAACCGGCTAGTGGTTGTCACGAGGGCGTTTATTTATTTCGGTGGTCGTGGTCAATAGATTGTGTTTGTGCGAGTGGAGGAGCGGGGGATGTCGGTAGCTCGACTGTTCTTAGATGCAGGCCGGTGGTTAGAATGATCATTGACCAGAATTGCGAGTTTAATGGTGAATATGAATGAATGCTAGTTTGTAAGTAGTAGCCAAAATACTAAAGGGAAAGTTGTTTATGGTTGGATGTTGATCTGCCAGGGTGGAGTGGCCCCTTGTTGACCCACTACTTATATTAAGCCACGATAAAAAATGATAAATGGTGGTTGGGTTGCTAGATCCTATAAATTGTTTGGGTCTTAAGAAAATTAACTTCTTCAAGAGTCCTTTTCATGTAAAATGAATTAGTTACCAAGAAAACATGTGCTTCTGATTGATTTTTAAATGTGCAAAATGACGAAACTATTTAGATGAAAAATATTCTGCATAAAAAGCAGATTTCCAAGTCCTTATGTTTGATGCTTGATCATTTTGTTTTAATTTTGGGAGTTATGAATCATTTGTACTTTCATCTTTTTCAGACTTCCACAATTTTGGCAATAAGTACTTGATATCTTCAATATATAGATGACTGTAGTTTAACAGAGTACTAGAAAGAGTATGAATCATTGAACTTAAAAAGTGTATTATATTTATGAGAAAGTTTACTGTCGATACAAGTTACAGATTTTTATTTTTCTTTATATGTAGGAAGAGTTGATATAGTCACAGTTAATTGTAATCATTAAATCTCCCGACTTTAACACTATTGACAATGGTGTTCCTTTCCCCTCTCTCTCTCCTTTTTTTTTTCTCTTTTTCTTGAAGATGACAACTTGAGTGAAAATGATAGGTAACAGCTGTTAACAACTTACTTGAACAGGCCCAACTTTAATTTTGTGTATTTGCTACTTAATTGCTTATGTGTTGAATATGCTACCTGATTTTATCCGGTAATGATTGTATTGATGAAGTTAAATTTTCTCTCATCATGTTTTGAGTTTCTTAGCCTAATTTTATTTTGGTCAGTCAATACTGTGTGCTAGCCATTTCATGGAGTAATTTTCCACTTCTTTGACATGCAGTTCTGCACTTATTTTGTAGATAGGACTACTTAAAGGAGATTCACAAGCCAATTCTGCTTACCTAATCAAGGTATCTCTGGACCTTTACCCTTTTGATCTGGCATTCACATATTTATTTACTCTTATTGGTTTTAAAAAAAATTATATTGTATAAGGCTTCTGCCTGTTCCTATTTATTTGTTGGCCGTGAGGTTGGCCATGATTTGGCAATAAGATTGGTTCTGCTTTGTTTTTCAGTTGGAATTGTTGGCAGCTAAGAATCTTATCGCTGCAAATTTAAATGGAACATCAGATCCTTACGCTATTATTACTTGTGGTTCAGAAAAGCGATTCAGGTTAGTTCATCCATTCTTCTTATGTATTTTTATTAGCATTTGAAACTTGCAACTGATGTGAGAATGGGAATTCTAGGGTTTGGGAGAACCTCCGTTTTCAAAAATCATATCTGGAATTTGATCTTACATCTACCTTTTAGAGAAATAACTAATGAAACAATCATTGTGCTCTGGCTGGTGCTAGTGATCATTGGTTTAATCACAGCCCACCATTTTGGCTTATGTTGTCTGGTAGAGTCTATTGTTTCCCATTTGGTGAACTTGCTTTGGATCCAGGATTATGTGATACAAATTCATGTATTTGAGAGCCAAGGATGGAGCTACGGTATAGGATACTCTGGCATATTGCTTGACACAATATGGCAAATTTTCCCTTAGTGACATTGGAATTCTAACAGATTTTAAAATTCTAAGTGGTTGATGTGCTCTTTTTTTATTTTCCTTGTCAGATGCTTGATTATGCCTTCTGTATCAAGTTAAGTTATTCCACTCTATAATTTGTCTCTGTTGCTATGACAGCTCAATGGTACCTGGTTCAAGAAATCCTATGTGGGGAGAAGAATTCAATTTTTCTGCTGACGAGCTTCCTGTGCAGGTAAACATCATAATTTTCTATATTCACATTTTGCGTTAACATATAGGATTGGTGCTTGCAATATTGAGAACTGGTCAATTTCTAGACATTCCCTGTTCCAGTTGTTCAGCTACTCATAAGTCATGTCTCTAAGGGTAGTTCATATTCAAAGTATTTTGATTTGTTATTTTTTAAAAAGTTTATGATGCTTATCATTTATGCCAGATAACAAAAGTTATCAGATAATGCATTCGGACCTCAACTGAGTCTTTTACTGGTCATCTTAGTATCAGGCATATATGACTGAAGTTTTCTGTTCGATGGCCCCTTATAAAGTAGTATATTTATGTTTCTGTGGCAGATTAATATAACCATATATGATTGGGATATAATATGGAAGAGTGCTGTTCTTGGTTCTGTAACTGTTACAGTTGATAGTGAAGGTCAAAGTGGTGCAATATGGCACACATTAGATAGTCCATCAGGGCAGGTGAGTTTTGTTTGTGAAATCATTACCCACTTTCATTAGAACTTTTATTTCCTATCTTCACATCTTCTATTTTCTCGTTTTGTTTCTTAAGGAGGGTAATGTTACTTTGATATTTCTTGTCAGGTTTGCCTCAATATAAAAACTTTAAAACTCTCTGTAAATTCCACCAGGTAGGCTTTTGTTTTATCCTTTTCAAATAACTTGTGTATACAGACTTTTGTTTACATTATAGATTATATGTATATCTGTCTTCATTCTTCCAAAAATTATTGGGGAATGTAAATGAGCCTGCCACTTAATTTGGGGACATAAATCTAAATTAAGCCCATGTGGTTGAATACCGGTTCTTAAAAATTAATAACATCTTGATGATTTAGTTAAATACCATTAATTGAACTGCCTGGCTTGGAATGTTGTTGACAGGGTAATGAATGGCTACTCTGGAGCTAATCGAAGGAGGATTTCTTTAGATAAACCAGGGCCTACTGTGGTTTACCAAAAGCCCGGTCCTTTACAAACAATTTTTGATCTTCTTCCAGATGAGGCAAGTTGTGTTCTCATTTGAGGAAATATTTTACATTTATCAACAATTCCGTTTTGGTTCATACCAAGCATTCACTAACTATGTTTGTTTCAGGTTGTTGAACGTAGTTTTTCATGTGCCCTGGAGAGGTCCTTCTTGTACCATGGCCGCATGTATGTCTCTACATGGCATATATGCTTCCACTCCAATGTGTTCTCTAAACAAATGAAGGTTATTCTGTTCATCTCATTTTCCATTCTGCAATTGTTTGCATATTGTGGCATCATTCTTGGTGATGATATGCTGAGAACATAAAAAGAATTTATATGCTTTATCTTTAGCAGAAGAATATGACTCTTATTTCTTTTTTTTCCCCTATAGATGCTCATACCTATCTAAAATATTGACAATATTATCTATTTTCTCTTTAATGTGACTCATGGCATTGACAATAGATGGTAATATTAATGAGTAACTTAAATATCCTTTGATCATCATATTAAATTCTTTAACTTACACAATTCCTCTTCATGTTTCAAAACACTTAATATTGACCAATGAAAAAAATACTTGCAACTATGTTGGTAGCGTATATAATAAAAGTTCAAAATATTTCAAGGAACTGGAAAGCTTTCAAAGATATTAATTTTTATGATTTATAGTCTTCTTATATTCCAACTATAGAAAAGTTTACTTTTAAAGTTTAGTCTCATTAGACTTTTGTGCTTTAAGAATTTTACTTCTATTCCTAGCAATATTCTTTTAGTAAGTTATTTGTTTTAGATATTTTATGAAAACAATATTTTTTCTAATATTATTTCCAAGTCTTTTACTTAGATAACATTTTTAGTTCAATACCAAGTTTTGGCTTGTACCTTTCTTTTTATCTTTTCCTTTTCTCTCTCTTTTTTTTTTATTAAGGTCGTGGTTTTGAAGTTTTGATAGTTAAAAATGATTTATTAACAATAAAAACAATCATAAGGTTATCTCACATAAAGAAAAATTTTAATTCAATTTTAAATTTCTTCAAGAAATTGTACTTTCTCTATTTCTCTTCTTCAATATTTTTCTTTTGAAGCTAAGAAAATTTGATAGATAAAAGAGTTTCATTAAAATTATTCTCCTCAACTAATTTACGTATACAATTATAATTTAAAAGTAAAGACAAGTGCCAAATTTTTTATTTTATTATTTATATACATAAATTATTTTTAATTTACAACAGCACATGCATAAACTTTTTTTATGGATCACCTAATTAATATAAGAAGATAAAAGGTATTAAGTTCAATATTTTGTTATTAAATTAGATTATTTCTTATGTATTGCAATTCATTTTCTTGAGATGTCATTTTCTATCTTTTCTTCACTGTTACCAGCTGCATGCTTCTGAAAGATAATTCACCGTAAGATGTGGGAAACAAATTATTCTTATTTTATGAAAATGTAAATTATAACTCCATCTTAGAAAGCATTTGCCCAAGATTCAGGTTGAATGACTAGTGTATGTGTGTGTGTATATATATATACACACATACATATGTATAGAGTGAGAGTTAAGAATCTAGGTGCGATAATAGCAGGTCTAGTCCCAAAAAATTGTGTAATACTTTTGTCATAACGTGCTATGATACTTTTTACCTTATCATGTTCGTGTGATTAAAAAGTAACTTGACTTCCATTTGTTATATTTGACAAATCCCATTAATAACAACAATATGACGTGCTTTTTGGTGTTTTGAAATTTAACACACACTGTGTTTCTGCAGTATTTTTTTGTGTGGTACAAGTAATGGTTAAACTTTTGTTGTCCATACCTAGAAACTTTCTTTAGATGTTAGTTGATATTTTGTTGGTCTGTTGGAGTATATATCAATGATAAGGTTGCACAACTGGAAAGCGAGCAGTCAAACTTGTCAAGAATCTGCTATTTTTGTTATGCAAATTTCTCATTTCTGTAAGAGCAAATTGAATCTGGGCATAAGATGCCTGGTTTGTGTTAGAACAGGATCGAGTTTGTGGTTTGTTGATCGATGTCGAACTAATTATCTTTGATCTGCCTATGTTTCCGGCTCAAAAGGGACCCAATGGGTTGGTCAGTCCGCTTCTGAGGCTACATGGGAGATATATGAAGACATGAGGGCTAGATTTCCTGACTTTC
>JANZLH020000078.1:673368-686727 GCA_026770325.2 Erythroxylum fimbriatum
GGCTTTGTGATGGCTTCTTTGTGAACTTCCCATGAGTGAACCGTTTGTAGCTCTTGTATAGCTTTGGTCGCATAACAGTTTGTCTTTCAATTGTTGATCATTTTGCTTATGTTTATGTACATTATCATCTCTTCCTTCCACATGCATCCACTTCTTTAATGTGGAATAACATATTCAATCACGTTGAACACATCATTTGCCATTGTTGGTGGTTCCGAAGTTGTTGCATCTTACATTTCTTAATGTTACCTTTTCCCATAGGTGGTCATACCTTTTGGAGATATTGATGAGGTACATACTTCCACTATGCTTAACTCTGATGTTGTTCATTTGTTGAAAATTGGTGAACCCAATATATTCTCTGATTAACCTAATTTATTATTTATTCAGATACGCAGAAGTCAACATGCATTCATAAATCCTTCTATAACAATTATCCTGCGAATGGGTGCTGGTGGTCATGGTGTACCTCCTTTAGGAAGTCCTGATGGTTAGTGGCTAAATCTATCCCCCATGATTGCATTATGTACTGTTCTTGTCCAAATGTTTATTTTGAGGGAAAAAGTACCTTAGAACTGGTGAACCAATGTGTCAATCACTATTAGTTTTTCCAACATGCAAGAGGTAGTCATGTTTGTCAAATTTCATGAGTGATTATTGATTAAATTATATGTGTTGGATCTTTCAACGACTTTTGCTAGTTGATATACACAATAATTTTATCCAATTTATTGATATCTTGCACACTGCTCTTTTTTTTCTTCCAATTAGAATGGTGACAAGTTGATTGGCATATTCTGCTTTTGAAATTCTTAATTTTCCCTCTCCTGCCACCAGCTAGAAAGTCCAGGTAATATAATGAATAGTGGGTATTTGCAGTGCTCTTTTTTTCCTATGGAGCATGGAAAATTATCAGTGTAGGGAAAACAAAAAATGATCCAAATGTTTGTGTATTCATTGCCTTGTCTTCTTTACTCGACATTAGAACAAGTTCACATTTGCTTCGTACACCGACTAGATTTTGTTCTGGGGAGCACTTCCTTTGAGGCTTCCCCATGTAAAATTCTCTCTTCAGCATTTTATCATAACATCTTGCTAATCATTTTGTGCTCTCCATTTTCAGGTCGAGTCAGATACAAATTTGCTTCTTTTTGGAACAGAAATCATGCATTAAAAGCACTACAGCGTGCAGCTAGGAACCATCATACAATCTTAGAAGCTGAAAAGAAGGTCAGTCTTTTTTCTAAAGGTTACCTTCCCCTTGGAATCTATCATTAGATTGGTGATAAGGAATTTGAAATAATTGATAGATTCCAAATGCTAATCTTGAAGTCAAAAATAAGAAAACGTCTGGAACGTTACCTATGACCATGTCTTTGGGCATGTATCACTAATGTCGTTATGCTTCGTATAACTTTCTAGTTGGTCCCACCTTTTAAAAAAAAACTTTCTGTTTGGTCCCACTGAAAAGCTCCTTCCGTTATTATGTTTCTGGCCATGGTAATCAATTCTTAATCTGCCACGGCTCTGTAGGAGAGGGAAGAATCAGCATTACGTGCACATAGTAGTTCTGTCAGAGGTGATAAAAAACAACCCAAGACTCCTGAAGATATTGCACCCAAAAGTGAAAAGCTTCAAGCTTTTGTCAAAGAAGAGGTTTTAGTTGATATATACAATGTAAGAAATTCATAGCATTCTTCCTTGACATTGTAGCTTGAAAAACTTAATTTTGTTCTTCTGCAATCATGTTCTAGAGTTTGTTTCCTATATTTTTCTGTTTATATGATCCACAATCTTTCTTTCAGGATGTATTTCCTTGCACAGCTGAGCAGTTTTTAAATCTTTTATTGAGTGATGGTTCTAAATTTACAAATGAGCATCGTTCAACTCGGAAGGATACAAATCTTAATGTAAGTTGGACATTGTTCCTGCAGTTTTTAGTGTTAGTCCATTTCATGGTTGATTGAAGGAACATGCTCTTCAATCGTTATGCCTTGCATGTGTTGATGGTTATGGGAGCAAAAGCCGTAAGTCGCTGGTTTATACCGAATGGTCACTGCAGCAGAAATTGCTGCATTTTTGGGTTATATTATCGTTTGTCTATTCCTTAACTTTAGGAGTAGAGGCTTTTTTTGTTTTGAAGTCTATCGTTTGTTGGAGTTTTTCTTTATGCATCTTGTTATGTGTCTGAAACATACTTTGACTAGAATGTTATCATCCTAATGTAGGACAAATAGAGGAAATATGAACTAGCAGTTAAAAACACAAAATTAGGAAGGGTGGATGATATTAAGCTGTTGGAATATTAGGTTTTAAGGTTGAATTTTGTCTAGGAATGTAGAATTTTCAGATTTTGTATAGCTGGGAATTTAAGGTTTGATTGCTGGAATTTTAGGGTTAGGATTTTAGGGTTTAATATGGTTGGAATATAGGTTTGAGATGGCTAGAATGTAGGTTTAAGATGGCTAGAATTTTAGGAAAGAAAACAAAGAATGGGAGGTAGGGAACTAAGAATCACTCCTAGAGGCTAGGAATCACTCATAGGGTCTAAGAATCACTCTTAGAAGAAGCATCACACCTTCTAATTGAAAACTCTCAAGTTGTAGAAAAATTCCAGATTGCCTCTCATTAATGAAAGACCAAGTACATATATATAGTGTTCTTAGAATCCTTGTTCTAGTAGGAAAAGGATTTCTAATTTAAATCCTACTATAATAGAAATTCTATTAAGTCCTATTCAACTAGGATAACATATCTAAAATAGAATAATATAATCCTACTACTTCCTATCTAATAAGGAATCCTAATGCAATATGAATTTCATCCTTATCTTTGATGATGTCAACTCTCATCCCACCAAATTAGGACTTGTGGTTGACTAATCTTTCCTCTTTTATTTCTTCCATATACTTTTAAGTTCTTTTGCATCACATCCTCAACACCGCCGCAAATATATATCCATCTGTTTCCTTTTAGGTTCTCCTATTTGGGCTTGACTTTATGTGGGGGCACAGCTATTGAGAGACTTGGTGGTTCTTTTGCAGATTGCTCAAAGTTGATGAATAAAATCCCTGATTAGACCATTGAGTTGTTTTGTTTCATCAATTAATTTGTAGAAATTCCTCTTTTTAACTTGAAGCCACTAGCTTCATTTAGATTTAAGTTTATAATATACTTCCTATTTTAGACGCGGGTAGGACATATTATTGTTATATCATTTATCATTGCTATGTTGTGATTATACTATCTGACTTCATTGAGTTTGGTTCACAATCCAGAAATTGGAGGTGAAGTTTGATTGAAGGATTGTATGAATTATCTGGGAAGGCTTTTGTTTTGTGTGCGTTTACAAGTTTTTGCCCCTTCCAGATAGGACAGTGGCATGTTGCGGATGAGTACGATGGTCAAGTGAGAGAGATTAAATTCAGATCAAAATGTAATAGTCCGATGTGCCCTCCAGACACAGCGATGACAGAATATCAGCATACTGTTCTATCAACTGATAAGAAAACTCTTGTGGGACATTCCTGTCTTCTATTTGTGTTTTGCATTAATCCTTTAACATTCTTGATCAGTTTTCCTTCTTTGATACATTACAATCTGAATCTTTTTATTTTTCTCTGTTTGTTAAATATTTAATGTGTTTATGATGTAACTGTCTCTTCGTTAGGTATTCGAAACGGTGCAACAGGCACATGATGTTCCATTTGGATCATATTTTGAGGTACATGTTATAAGATGCATCTATATGATGTGAGAAGAAACTAAAGGAGTGGTTAAGATGTAAAGCATAACCTAAATTTTTCTTACTTCCAGTGGAAGTTTGTCAAAACAACATGCAAATCATGATTTGTAATTAATTTTTAACTGTCCTTAGGATTGGAAGAATTTTAGGTTAATTAATGGCTGACAAAATTTGTGATCATCATGCTTTTTATTTCCTTTATTCAGGTTGTTAGGTCGAAATTTCTAAGATAGTTTAGTGCTGATATTTATCTAATTAGTTTCTATTGCTGATGCTCCATCAGATTCACTGCCGATGGAGAATGGATACCAAAGATGAAAAATCATCTATGACAGTTATAAAAGTCGGTAGGTATTCAGTCACCTTGTGTTGACGTAATGAGCATTACTCTTATTATCTTGTTCCCAAATGTAAACTTTTCTAGATATCATTGTTGACGCCCATCTACTCTTTTATGATTGTATAAAACATCTTTACTCTGGAATCTTTTTCTTTAGCAATGGTTGGAACTTCTATTTGAACATTTTACAGGTGTACATTTCAAGAAATGGTGTGTGATGCAATCAAAAATTAGAACAGGAGCCGTAAATGAGGTTAGGTCAATTTTAAGGAATAACACTTTCTTTTTTCCTCTTACCTTAGTTGATTGTGTTCATGAAATTAATTTTATTGGGTTTCAGTTTTCCGTCAACCTTTAAAACCTCTATAATTTATTCTGAGAATGTTTCTATTTACCATATGCAGTACAAGAAAGAGGTAGAATTGATGTTAGAATCGGCCCGTGCATACATCAGTTCACATGCTTCTTCTGAAGAAAGTGACAAACCCTTTTCCCCTCCCTCTGTAACACAAGATAGCAGCTGAAAACATTTGAAGGTGTTGATTCTTTTTATATCATTTATTTCTTTCAATTTATTGGTAGAACTACAGGCGTTCCTTTTGATGAAATCTATAGGAGTCGATTTTTGTGTTTGCATTCTGTGACTTCACCCTGTCTCATCTTGGAAGAGAACATGAGGTGTTCCTTTGTACAATTCCAGTGTTAAAAACATCGCAAGGTGCTGCTATACACAAATCCCAGCATACCCCTTGTTGGGAAGGGTAGGCCCACCACTTCACTTTCACTTAGGCCCGAGAAAAGAAAGTGGGTACGTGAGAGTTTCCCTTCATAGGGCTCGAATCATTTTCAGATGCCCGGAGAGGCATCCCTACAATTCCAGTGTGAAATGGCAGTGTAGGGTTCTGAAACAAGTCATCTATCGCTTGGTTGTAAGGGCAGACTTGAATTGGCATTTCGTAAATGTTGGCATTACAATGCGTTTCTCTCTTTTCCTCTCTTCTTTTGCATTTCTCTATTCTTTTAACTGAAATGGTGAGAGGAGTCCAAATGTTTTCCTGATGTTTATCACCGATCATGAAAGCTTTAGGGAAGAGAAGAACTATATTAAATGAAAAGAAAAATAAATGGAAAAACCCAGAAAAGAGTGAGGAATCTTTTCTGTAATTGGCAACCTGGAAAAATTTTCTAAGCATTGGTTGAAATGTGTCTAACCTATCCTGGAAATTGTATAGCTAATCGTCATAACTGCAGAAGCAAAATCAACATTGCGCAACAATACTTGTAAAATCACTTCTATAAGTAATAAAATGTTGAGTTCAGACTGTAGAAAGAATCGTCAGCATAATCACCGCTTCGCCATCATGATAAAACAAGAGCATTGGTACAAGGTACATGAGTCATCATCCTAATCAGCACCATAATAAGAACAAAGGCATCTTAATCACGACAGACCAGTAAAACAGAAGCATCCTAATCACTACGAACTATTTTATCTCAAACAAAGAAAATGAATATCTTTAGTCGTTAATTTTATTTTTTTCTTTTCCTAAAAACTCCATGTATGTTAAAGAACACTGGACCAGACATCAACAAGGTTTTATTACAGCTAGAAGATGACTGTAGTTTATAATTTCTGGTTTGCATGAGGATGTTGGTTTTCTGTCCTGAAATTGTTGCTTGCATTGAAGAACAGGACCAATTGCCTACTGTTAAAATACTGCATTTTCAATTCTCCAACAAAACTAATCTTGTTTGTCCATTATAGGCAGGATTTATTTGCTGCAGAGCATTCAAGCACGTTGGAGGAGTTAACAACTCTTATGCTAGAGCGTGATACACTTAAGTCAGTAGATATCAATTAAATCGAAGGAGTATGTATTAATTGATCCATTTTGGTGGATCACCATATATAAATTATAGTTTTGGAAATTTACATTTCACCTATTCAGAAGGCAAATGCCCACTAACGGATGGCTAGACTCCATCACCATTAGTAGAGTGGATAAGTAACATGCGAAGCATGAATTTGTGTGCAACAAAATTCTTGTTACGGAGTTGCATCAGCCTAACAAAAATCAGTTGGTTACTCTTTACACAACCTCGTCCAGAACATGAACGATCTTGGAAAAGGTTGTCTGAACCATGATCTGTCTCATTGGAACTGTGACATAGACTGGTCAAATTTTGGAGATGTTTTAATAGGCGCCCAGATGTCTGCACCATTGCTACGGGCAATGCCTGCAGTACAGGTGATTGGAACAAGGCACAACCCCCTGCTTCTTAGACTCCTGTATTGCTCCAAATCCTGCAATCAAGTAATGGAACGATGATGGCACAACAGGGTAAATAAAATAATAAAAGCTCACATGTGAGAAACTGAAGGACATCAGTTAAACTGCCACTCTTATTCTATTTCCGTGAGCCATAAGCATCAAGCAATGAATATGAACACAAGATAGATACTGGTCTGCTATGTCTATTTGATGCTCACCTGCATTTGAGCCGGAGGGGTGCTTTGGAGGTAAGGAGCACTCAACACCTGAAACCATTCCAAAGGAACCAATTTCTATGAGATGGAAGGAGACATTGACCGAAGAATGAGAGAGCTGAAAAATACACAGCCTCGGGACTACAAGGATGATACAGACTTGGGAATTTTTTAGCCACAATCGTTAATGCAGTATTGTTAATGTCATTGAAGTTCTTCTCAGAGGAGTATATATCGCAATTATGTATTTACGTTTTAATTTTCCTACCAACATTCATGTCTTCAGACCCTTCCATTATCGTCAATCTGAAATGCAAATGTTTCCTTCCTGCTTGAGAATATAATGTACAAGTAGAAGGAAAACAAGTAAGAGGAGCCAAACCTTAACTTGTTCATGAAGGAATCGGATGTATTCCATAGCTTCCAAAAGGACAGACGCAGTGTCAGTCTGCATTAAATATAAAGGGCCTTTGAATCAAAGTTGAGAATATAGAGACATCAAGTTAAAATAATTGTATACCGTTTGTTACCTTTCCATATGGCGAAACAAGCTGCTGTAGAGCTGTTATTCGTTCACCAAGCTTCACTTTATTCTCCTATTGTCAAACCAGAACATTAGGCAAGTACGACAACAAAAAGTTTTTGCACAACAAGAAGAACGGGATACTGTTTAATACAGAGTAAAGAAATGGGACTTGGAATGTATGGTATGCAAAATAAGAATTTATCTAAAAACCACCAATTAGCAACTGAATTCAGGTGCCTGATGATAACCTACTCTTACTTGTCTTTCATTTACATACTCGTTGAACCCATAAGGATTGCTTGTATTGGAGCATTTCATGGCAATATCATAAACATAAAAATCAATGGTTGGATAAGGATTACCGAAGCAAAATACTTTAATCTATATTGATAAATATGCTTGACCCCACAAACTTCACTAGCCTTGCCAGTTGCATTACAAAATGAGCAGAGAAACGTTCACTATAAACATAAGGATAAGAGGGCAGAAGGAAGAAACCTTAGGGGAGATGGAAAGATCAGCCTTGTGTCGTTTGCTTGCAAGACAAGTGAGGCTGCCTTGATCCAGTGAGCAAGGGCTTCTTTTGTTTTCCATCATCTTTTGTAATTCTTTATCTTTTGTGCTCCCTGCACACAAACAGTAAACAATTTACCAAACTGATTGGAAACTAAGGCAAATACAATCACCAGTCGAGAACCAACTCAATAGGTACCACAGGCCAGCAGTAGATTTCAAACTTCAGAAACAGATGATGACTCAACTGATCACAGTTTTTGTACATCTAACAAGCATCCGCGACACATAATACTCTCGACAAGGTTCCGGTACCAAGTAAAGATCTTTAATTGTTGTAAATATACAAGAATTTAGGAAGATGAACTAGTTTATGTCCACGGTAAAGACAAGGTTCCGGTACCAAGTAAAGATCTTTAATTGCTGTAAAGCAGAGTGACATTAGTAAATCCAGTAGAGTTTACTAAAACAAAACTAGTTCTCTTTTTTTGTTTTTTTACCATATAGAAAGAAAAGGAACGAGAGCAAAAAAAGGCAGAAGTCAAAAGTTCTTGAATAGATGTCTTCAAAATGTATGATGATCTGGTCCTACTTCAGAAATGTGGTTTTCTTCTACCCCAGAAAACGGTAGGGCCCTGACGAAGGATCCCACCCACAATTTCTATGAATACGCCAAAATTCCTGTAACAGAACACGCGCACACCCGTGTAGCGACACCAAATGAATAGATGATTACGGTTGACCATACCATACTACAAGATTGTTTAAGGTGTAAGAACTAGGAAGCATCCAAGGTACTACACCAGAACTTTATGTGATCTTCCTGTCTATCCCATACTACATTCACAGGCTGCATGTAGCGTACACGGGGCAAGTAAAAATTCTGAGAACTAATTGAATATGAAAGCACGTACTGGTTTGGTCAGATTTTAACTTAAAAAGCTGCAATAACAAAAGCATACGCAAAATATTATGGACATACTTACAAGACACAACATCAGAATGATCTATTGAATGCTCCGAAACAGACAATATCTCCGTGATTCAATGAGGCACACAATCGCCTAATCTTTAGTTGAGGAATAAAGTATTGCACGGCACCAACTAATGAGAAACTTGTGGGTCTTTCTTTACAAATCCTTATAATGAATCGAATTATTAAAAAAAAATGCAAAGGAGATCATTTAACAAACACAAGCTAATCCAAGTGTTGAAATTGCACCAACAGAGAGATGTGCAAAGACAGTTTTAAATAGCAAGGAGAATTTATAACAAAAGATAGATTGTGGGGCCATATTGAAAGTTGAAAGAATGCAAGAAAGAGGGCATTCAATGAATCAAATTTGCAAATGCAATCTACCCATATATCTCAACTTAACTACAGATGCGTTGAATATCACAAATATTCTACTTTAAACAGCTCAAGAAAAAGCAAGCAGCTTCAATAAGATAGAGGAGTCAAGAGCTAGAATGCTCGGAAAACTAAAGAAAGAAACTTGTTTATGTTTTACCTTGTAAACAACTATACAATTCCAAAAGGGAAAAACAGTCGAAAAGGAGATAAAAAGATTTAGAACTCACCCAGAAGTCAGATACTGCATTGCCAGAGCAACTCAAAAGAAACGAAAGCTGCAACCTTATACCTGATATCCGTCAATACCCCTGTCCCAAATCACACGAATTCAACCAACAACCAAGTGGAACCCAGAAATGGCTCTTAATTGAAGTTCTTGTCAAAGAACAAACAACCCAAAAGCCCCTTCTCTTTCAGGCACATACACACACACACCAAGTACGAGTAAAGCCTTAAACTTTTTGTTAGAGCTTTGTCTGTTTATGCGTCCTGAAAGTTGGAAACTTCGCAAGGTTAAGTTAGTGAACTCTTTTTTTTCTGTTTTGCTTATAAAAGCTATAGCCAAGTTGAAAGAAAAAAGAGACCCTTTTTACTCCACAAAGAAAAGTTTTGTTTGCAATCAGAAATAAGTTGTCATCAGTAGATATCCAATAGCTGAAGAAAGACACTGTATAAAAGAGCTGGTCGACGTCTGGCCGAAGCAGCTCAAGCAAGGGAGCAGAGAACAGAAGAGTACCGAAAAGTCTGAAAGTGAGAAGTTTGAAGAGGGAAGCTAAGAGGCCTATGGAAAGGTCTTTTATAAGGTAAGGTTTGTGTAATTCATAATATTAACGTTTTTTTTTCTCTCTTTTTTCGGAAACAACATTCCTCATGAGTTTTCTTTTTACTTGACAGCTAACATCCAACCCATGGCAGGGGGAGAAGAAGGAGGGAACAGGAGAGACTCGAGAGGTGTGTTGAACTAACTCTATGTGGACTGAGTTGTATAACCATGGTTGAAAATGACGTATGACCATGGAACTCTATACGTGTCTCTGTCTCTTCCGTCTAGTTCTACGAAGCACGATACAGACACAGA
This sequence comes from Erythroxylum fimbriatum, assembly GCA_026770325.2. Classification (NCBI taxonomy): domain Eukaryota; kingdom Viridiplantae; phylum Streptophyta; class Magnoliopsida; order Malpighiales; family Erythroxylaceae; genus Erythroxylum; species Erythroxylum fimbriatum. The sequence continues at coordinate 683,413 of JANZLH020000078.1, forward strand.
CACAGATACAAGACACGATATAAATACAAATACAAAAATACACTAAATTTTAAAATTTAGTAGACACAGACACGACATATATATATATATATTATAAAATATAAAATTAAGAAAAAAATCAGAATTTATAATAGAATATATATTTATTGATGTATTTTAAGACTTCTAATATTTTAATAGTTCATACATATTTGATACTTTATAAACCCCTCGCAAAAAATATGAAGCATATTCTATAGAGCATATATTCCATTAAGCATTGTCTGAACGATCTCCAAATGTGTCCAAACTGTGTCCACCGTATATCAATGGATGTCCTACACGGACACGTGTCCGAAACACGAGACATAGGTCTAGTCTCATACCCCCTTTCTTCATTTTCCATTCCAAGTCGTGGCTTTGCTTCTCGTGAAAATTAAAATGGTTTATGTCTGTATTTGTCTACTAATTATTTTATATTAAAATTTTTATGTCATCTCCATAATTCACAAATTTTTTAAAATTTTATATTCAGTTATTAATATTTTAAATTTTATAAAAATTTGGTAAAAATATTATTTTTACTGATATAATTAATAAATAAACTTTTACATGACATCATATACCATATTAGCAAAACAATCACTTATTAAAATTTATACAAGTTTTAAAAGATTAATTACTAAATTAAAAAATCATAAATATTTAAGCACTATTTAACTTTTCATTACATGGATTTAAACTAAACATTGGTTATTTGGTTTAAATATTATATATGAGATTTATTGATAAAGTTTAAAATAAATTCTTAATTTAAAGAGAATAATAAAAAAATTAGAAAATTAACATTAAAAACATCATCATATTAAAAAAAAAGGGTTGGAGCATTTATTCCATATTAGACAATAATTAAATGATGTTAATTTCATATGATTCAAAGAGATTATAACCAAAACATTTAAGAATTTTTTTACTGATATTTGAAAAGGTTTAATAATACACAACTTTACTCGTAAAAGGTTTAATAATACACAACTTTACTCGTAATTACTATAGTAATTATATCACGTAGAAAAATAAAAAAGTAATTAATAATAATAATAGTTAATAGAAATGTCAAAAAAAAATTGAATATCTATGTATATTTTGGCGGGAAAGCGCTGTCAGAGTAGTTTCTACGGTCAGGAGGGCGGTTTTCCAACAGCGGGACCCACTTTGTACCTTTGGGTAGTGGTTCTCTGGATCTTTCATTTGCACTCCGATCACGCGCTGTAATAAAGGGTCACAGAGCAGCTTAACCGTCAGCTTGTGCGCGTGGCGATTTCTGGATGGTGAGTGAAAGTCAAGCGCAGTTTCAGGAGGTGCCAAAGGGGTCTTGAAGTGAAAAAGGATTTTTAGGTTTGGAAAGTGGGCCAGGATGAGACCTCGGCCGTGCGCGCAAAAGTCCACGGAGGCAGACAGGATAAGATTTTTCGTCGTAGGTAGGACCCACACGGTTTTGGTGATTGTCTGATTCTTCTAAGTACTAGCAGGGGCAGGAGTAGGAATAAGTGATCAAGTTCAGTTTCGTTTCGCGTCCCCACAGGAGTAGGAAGTAGGAATAACGAATAAGTGATCAAGTTCAGTTTTGTTTCGCGTCCCCACAAGTTCAGTTTGGTTAGGTTCTCTACTTACTCTATAGTAACCGGTTCAGTCAGATTTTACTAGGGCTGAACATTATTGTTCGAATCCATGATTCTGATTGATTTCGGCTGCAGAATACCTGCAAAACAAATAAAAACACGCCGGAGGTTAGTTCCCGGAAGGCCCCTCCGACGCTCAAGTCAGTCTTTTTGAGAGAAAATTAGTCGCAGAGAACAGAGAAAAAGTTAGGGTTATGTTGTTGTTGTACCTGTATCATGGTAGAATAGTACCTTATATATGGAATAGACGCTAGGTTTAGGTCTTTACGTAGATCTTTGTATTTGCATGGGAGTCTAACACCTGATTGGCCGAATGGGTCGTGGACGTGTGAAGATGGGCCTGGGCCTAGCACAACCGACCTAACCAGTAACGATTCAAATGACCTTTTTATCCTTCTATTATCGTTAGAGTGAAATTTTTAATGCAAATTTATTTTATAATTAGGATCCGTAAATAAATTTAAAATATATAATTCCATAATTATGTTGTAAAAGTTTTGATTAGGTGTGTCTTTTTTTTTTGACATCAAATGGAAAGGTTCATTAAAAGCAATTGTCCGTTACTAAAGCAGAAAAAATACAAACAAGGAATGATAAATCCCAATAAATAAGACCTGACGTTGAACTAGCATGTCTCGCAAGAATATGCGTAGCATAGTTCGCAGATCTTTTACAAAAACCTAAAATGAACATTATTTATGGAATTACTAAGAAATATGCAATCATTAACAATAAAATCCACTTCCGACCGATTGCGACTAGTGGATAAGAGACTCTGAATAATCAATTGCGAATCTGATTCAATAATATCAACAAGAGTCGGTTACCCTTACTTTTCAGATATTCGTAATCCGAGTGCCCTTTTCCTTTTTATGGTAAACCTTGTTAAGGATTGTAGTTTTCTTTTTTAAGCAGGTACAATCGCTTGCTTTACTTAGAACAGGTAGTATTTCTGTTTTATTAAATCTCTTCCGTATATTTATACGAAGTTTACATAAATGTGTAGATAACATTTAATAAAATATGATAAAAATATCATAACCGAAATAAAAGACCTAATCCTTTGTGAGACAAAGCATGTCTATTAGAACTATAAAATCATTCATTTTCAACCAAAGACTACAAGGTTTCTCTGTTATTAACAGTAGTCCTAACTCCTAATCCAATGTAAGTTGCAATGTCAAGACAAATTAATAATTTTAGATTACAAAATTCAAGATGTGCAACTAACCGAACAATTTTAATCTTAAAAAAAAAGAACCCACCTAATTTTTATAGTAGGTACGTGATAAGAATTCGTTAAATGGAAATAATATTTCTTTTGGATGACTAATGTTGACAAGACTATACAATCTAACCACATATTAATCAAGGTTGATAAATTAATCTCGTGTGTCAAATTTAAAGAATCAATTTAAATTTTAATTCAAAAATTGTAACTTTAGTTCTAAATAATATTATTTTCAATGACGTCGTATTAATTTATAATTTTGAAATTACATTATTATTTTAAATTGATTAAATAAATTTAAATTGCGACCCATACTAACTACTCCCTTCTATTCAAAATAAGTGTTGTTTTAGAGGAATGCACACTTATTAAGAAAGTTAATGAAATGTCTGATATACCCTTATTAATTACATGTTAAAGTGC
>JANZLH020000078.1:692236-709445 GCA_026770325.2 Erythroxylum fimbriatum
CCTGATCCATGCTACCGAAACACAAATCACAAAAAAAATCAACCCAAAAGTTTCATAAAAAGCAGACATGCACGAAATCGGCAGACTAAGACTTACACTCTAGAGAGAAAAAGAGGCAGACGGCTAGGTTTAGACTAAGACTTGCACTCTAGAGAGAAAAAGAGGCAGACGACTAGGTTTATGAGTTAATTTTATGAGTTAATATTAAATAGTAATAAAAACTTCTAAAAATTAAATTAAATTAAAAATTTTGAAATATGAATATATCGAATTTAAAGTTTAAATGAAAAAGAAATTATTAAATGAAAATTAATTGATTTATTTTAACTTATAAGAATTTATTAATTTACAAAAAATTACTTAATTAATAAATAAATTAATTGATTTTTAACGATAGTTATTAAAATAAATTAAACTATAAAGTTAAAAACCGAATCTAAATATTGTAAAGTTTAAAATTTTTAGAGTTAAATCGGTTAAATTATTTATAAATTTTTTAGTCATTGAAAAATACTGATCAATTGACCAAGTATTTGTGTACAAGAAAAAGTAAACAATGGAAGACACAAGAACTCTAATTCCTGGCTGTTTAGTCTAATTGACTATACCAACTGATTAATTACTAACCGAGTATTTGAATAACACAAAATAACTAACTCCAAGTAAATTATTCAGTGTTCGTCTTCTTCGTCACACATATCAAAGAAGTGCCAAGAAAAGCTATCCATTATAATCTGACGCCCACTGGTACATGTTGAATTGATTTTAATCTCCTTGGTAAATTTCTGAACATCCTCAATATACTCCACCTCTTCACTAACATCATTCTGATCAGATATTTTTGTTCTGTGATATCTGCAAAACTCCAACATATCCCCCAAACTGTTGGACAGCAGAATAATGTGGTTGAGACGAGAAGAACACCAATTTGCTTTCATTAAGTTTCCAAAAAGATGGATATCGGCGTACGGCATGAAGAACATGGTTGGTTTCTCAACCTGTCTACGGCAATTCTCATTGGTCGACAGAACCTCACAACCCATCATCTTCAATACAAGTTCATCCCTCGCTGAGAAGACGGGATCGAAAGCTTCGATCCCCTCAATCCAATTTGATAAAACTCGCTTTAGTAAAACAGCTGTAGCAAGTTGATGCCGTGACCTATGATGGGTCTCAATACTGCCCAACGCATAAATCACCATATTCATACGTACACTGTTGAAGTTTCGCTGCAACAATTGGCTTCTCAGTATTTGGTTTATGAGCTCGTAAAAGAAGGTGGAACTTGCCACCTCATGCAAAGTGCTCGTCATCTTCTTCTTCATCATTAGTAAAAAAGTTTCCTCTTCAATCCTTACTGTATACATTGCGCCTCCTTAAAAATTACAGTCCATGGATGTATACCAGCTTCCTATATATAAAAACAGAAGGTTCTTTTGTACAAGTAGAATTAGGATTCCTTGTACAAGGTGGTAAGAATCTATTCTATTATGCTTTAAACTCCGTCAGGATTGAGTATTTCTCTGCAATTTTGGGTTCTCCTTGCTCTGTTAGGAATGATTTCTTCCAAAGTGTACTACAAGCAAGTGGGTCTCTTACCATTTATATTTGATTTGAACTAACTTCTTCTATTAAATGGATTTTCCATAAACTATCTCTTTCCTTTTCACAGAATGCATGAACCGATGTAACAACAGTTGGGACTTAATTTTAGGACATACATAGTATCATCTTCTGATCTAAAACTTTCTGCAAGACTAGCAATAATTTGCAAACCAAGCATGTGGGATGTGACACAACATTGATCATAAGCTTAGTTCTTATGGTAAATACTCAATTCTAGCCTCTGGATTGATGTTGATAAGAAAGGTGTCACTCTGGATTTATTATTTAGTTTACTGGCTAGGGATAGCAATAGATCGACCTATGAATTAAAATAATATTTTTAAAAATTAAAAGTATAAAATAAAGTTTTTTTAATTGAGTTTGGAATTGAATTATCGGGTACATGAACTGGCATAAGTGCATTAATTCATAACTTTTAAAAAAATATTAAACACAATCTGCACCAGTAAGGAATTTCACATCTTTGCCTAACTCACCTTCAAAAGTTAGATCAAGAAAAGGAGATTTGCATACTATTATAAATTATTGAATGCTCTCATAGTTGTCCGATGTGGATTCCTGACACACCCTCTTCAGTCCAGAGTAGAACTGGACATCTGTTAGATATATTATAAAAAGAGACATAACCGAATATCGTCCCAAACCATCAAGATAAATTGGCTTTGATACTATGCTAGAAAGTGCCTAATTTATTTCTAAAAGTTAGCTTAAGACGGGAAGATTTGCACACTATTATAAATTTTTAATTGCCCTCATAATTGTCCGATGTAGAATTCCTAAAGAGAACCTTTGAACTAATTAGAAGAGTTAGGAATAAGTGCGAGACAGTCAATAATCGTGTGCCACTTCCTTTTCATCCTCGCATTAACCTTCGTCATCTTATAATTAAATTTCTGAACATATATGACATACGTCACTCCTTCGATAACATTACTCCATTCCTCCAAACCGTTGGATAACAAAATAATGTGATTGAGATAAGAACACCAAGTTGCTTCCATCAAGTTCCCACAAATTTTGACGTTGGGACATAACCTTACAACAATTACCTCAAGTCGCATTATCGAGCTTGGACAACAGTTGCTCGGTCTAAAGTCAACTAGCTAAGTTCGATTTAATCAAGTCTTATCTTGAATTTTAACTTGATTGATTTCAGACTTATCCTAATTGAAAATCGAGTTTTTTAAATAAAATGATGTTGTTTCGTTAAACGCTTGGATAATAATAATAATAAAAATAATAAGTTAATAATAATAATAATAATAAGGATATTTTGATCTTTTTATTATTTATTCCTTTCCTATTTCAAGTTTATATTTTCAAACCAAACAATAGAATAGAAATTCTTTATCTATTCTATTCCTTGAACCAAACAAAGTAATACTCATTCTATTTTATTCTTCCTCTTTTCTATTGCAAAGAATAACTATTCTATTCCTTATCTATTCTATTATGTGAACCAAACAGGCCGTTATTATTATCTCTAATCACGCGTCATTAATGATATTGTTTCGATTTTAGGTACCTGCACCTCTTACTCTTTTAGAACTAAAATATAAATAAAATATAAATTATATATTTAAACTTCTTGAAATATAAATATCTAGAACGTTAATTACAAATTATATGTTAATTCATAATAATGTTTCTTTTAACTATTAAAATGATTTTTTTTTTGAATACCCTACTTACAAGAGGGGCGGCTAACAGGGAATCGAACCTAAGACCTAACCGAAATCAAGCCTCACTCTCAACCATCGAGCCACACCTCTTGAGGGTAACTATTAAAATGATTAGATTAAAAAAGAATTTGGGAATAACGTACTGATATTTATCTAATTATTATTATAAAAATATGATATTAATTTTTTCACGATTTGTACATTACAGTAGTCTTTATAATTATCAAAACCACTACTGTTTTAATGTCAATTTCAAACTCAAATCTCCACAATATAAAGAAAAGGATTAACTCGATGGCCTTACAAATTACAACATCCCACATCAGGCATCACTGGTTCTGTTCATACTGTAGACAAGTTTAGATCATTTGTTTAATTTTATCGTGTCTTATTTTGTTACATAAATTTTAGCTATTTATTTATGTAGATTCTGCATGAGTCTTAAATAAATAGATATGAAATTTACGTAAATAAATAGCTGAAATTAATAGGATAGAATAAGCCACAATGAAACAAAACAAAAAATCTTATCTCCCTGTCGACAATAGTGGTTGTACTTGTGAATCATAGATTTAATTTATCTTCTGAAACAAAGAGTTAAGATTGACTCGTCTAGATCTACAAAACTATTAAAAATCATTTAGTCTTCTCCAACTTTTCCTTGGCTATAAATAAATGGTGCAGCCTGCAGAAACCTAAGCAATTATCAATGGCGGATAGACAACAAAACCCTCATGCTATAATGTTTCCTGTTCCTTTACAAGGACATATGATACCCTTTGTTCATTTGGCTCTAAAGCTAGCTTCCCAGGGCTTCACCATCACCTTCGTCGTCACCCAAGTAATACACCATAAGATGACTAAAGCTCGTCCTATCACCGGAGAGGAAGAAGACATGTTCACCGAAGCAAGAAAATCGGGCCTCGACATAAGATACCAAACTGTAAGTGATGGATTCCCTCTGGGGTTTGATAGAGATCAAAACCTTGAGCAATACCTTGAGGGTTTTTTACATGTCTTCTCTGCTCATGTGGATGATCTTCTGGGTCAAATGGTTGGCACGGCGTTTCCAACGCTGACTTGTTTAATCTCCGATACTTTTCAACCTTGGCCATCAATGATTGCCAGGAAGTACAACCTCGTTAATGTCTCGTTCTGGACTGAGCCAGCTTTGGCTTTTAGTCTCTATTATCACTTGGACTTGCTAAGGATTAATGGTCATTATGACTGTCATGGTATGTGCCCTTTCTCTTTTATTCAAAAGCTCATTTAGTTTCAGTCGAGAAGCTAATTGATTAGCGTCTTAATTACTAGATAAACGGGAGGATACCATAGATTATATACCAGGAGTTGAGGGTCTCGAACCGAAGGACTTAACTTCATATCTTCAAGAGACCAATACGTCGACGGCCATGCACCGGATACTACAGGCATCTTTTAAGGACGTGAAGAAGGCAGACATTGTTATATGCAACACAGTGCAAGAGATGGAATCAAAAGCAATCTTAGCCCTTCAAGAAAGGCAATCCTTTTACGCCATTGGACCGCTGTTGCCAACTGGGCTTGCGAAGAGCATTGTTTCAGCTAGCTTCTGGATGGAGTCGGATTGCAAGGGATGGCTCGACACGAACCCCAGTGGAACTGTGTTGTACGTTTCTTTTGGCAGCTTTGCAGATTGTAACAAGGAAGCCGTTGTGGAGATAGCCTATGGGCTTTTGCTTAGTAAAGTACGTTTTATTTGGGTACTTCGACCTAATACTGAGAAAGCAAGTTTAGGCAATTTTCTACCACTTGGATTTGGAGATCAGATCAAAGAGCAGGGTTTGGTTGTGCCATGGTGTAATCAGATAGCAGTGATTTCACATCCAAGTGTTGGAGGGTTCCTAACACACTGTGGGTGGAATTCTGTATTGGAAAGTATATGGCATTGCCTCCCAATGTTGTGTTTTCCTCTGTTCACTGACCAATTTACCAATCGAAAATTTGTGGTTGAAGATTGGAGGATTGGCCTGAATCTTTGTGACAGGAAGCCCATCACACGGTATGAAATTGCAGAGAAGATCAACAATCTCATGGGTGGCAAAATAAGCATCGAGTTGGGGAAGAAGATAAAGGAATTAAAAGGTACAATGGAGCATGCGTTATCAAGCACTGGATCATCAGAAAATAACTTTAACAAACTCATCCATGATGTGAAGGTCAAAACTCAAGAACTAGGGGTTTGATCCATTATTGTAGAGAGCCATTCATTTTCATATCAATTGAGGGATACGTCAGTATTGTTCTTCTCATGATATTTGTAAATATTACACAAGATTGCTCTGCTGTTAATGCAAATAGTTGGGTTGTGCACAGATCTATTGCATCAAATGCCTAATGGAAAGAAATATGGTCTTCTAACTTAGGCAGTGGGGTAATACTGCCACAGATGTACATATGATCTTCATGCATATCCCTGAAAAACACAAACCAAATAACCAAACCACATGTAACTACCGCTAGTTAGACAAATGTAAATGGCAAACATTCAAAACCATACAAAGAACTTGTTTGCTTATTCCATGGATGTGGCAACAACACGTTAATTCAATCATTCAACTTACCGTCTTTCATGTGTGCTAAATGTCTACCACAAAATTGAAGCTTCTCAAAGGTCAGGCATGCCCTTCCCAGTTTTAGCATCATAAGTCTTCTCCAAAACAAGATCCATTGGAGTATCCTTAGGACCAGCTGAAAGAAACGAGAAGAAAAGCAACCTTAGTACATTACTGTTTTGTTAAAGACTAGTCCAATAACTTGGAGGAGTGAAAACTTTCAAAAGAACTTAAATATTGAAGATGAAACTAATATTATGAATTTCTAATATTTTGTATAACTGCACAAGCCAAATCATTAAAAAGTGCACATCGTCTTTGAATATCAAGGAAATTCTTTTTCATGTTTGCTTTTCAGTGAACTTAAAGAAGGCTTAAATGATTATAAATGAAACTGAATTGGAAACAGGCTCTGTTTTAGTAAATTACCAACAGTTGGTCTTGGGGTTTTCCTTATCTTTAAAATCTCAGGTCGAGGGATTATGGATCCGGATGCTCCTTGACCTCTGGAAACTCTTACTTTTGTACCATCTTCCAGATATTTATATCCAACCTTGCAAGGTTTCCTGGCAAAAATAGCGAGTATCATATAGCTTGATTTAAAACATCAATTAGACAAGAGGATAAGCACTGATAGACGTCAAATTGGCTACATTAAGTTCAACCATACCCAGTGACTGGATCAAGAATCTGAATATTTGAGGCATGAACTGGTGCTTCCACTGTAAAGATTCCACCTTCATGGCCTTCACCTGCCTTGATATGCTTTTTCACCTGGAAACATGGAACACGCCAAAGGCAACATGTGTCAGAGGTGCAATGTCAAACTAATTCTCAAGGATAGACCACAAACATGCATTATCATGTCAGTTTCAAAGGGAACTAAACTGCAACCACCAAAACTCTATAGTTTGAAAGGAAAACTACCAATGAACAACCACAATAAAGCTTTTAAAATCAAAGATGATAAAGAGGAATGATTGTTAGAAGAAGAAAAAGAATCCCAACACTTTTTGATGACCGTTTTAGATTTACAATTAAAAACATCAGGTTTTTGAAATCAACCAAACATTCACATAAACATGTTACAAGTTGCCATAATACACACTAGTACATCCCAACTAAAGGGTATCAGCTTATCCGAGGAAAACTGTGCAACAATGCAGGTTAAAGTCATGAAATCCATAAACAAGAAAGCAATAAATCTGTAATTCTGCAAGATGGTCCCTTTCTGTATATTACTGCATGAAGCCTTAAAACTAATGAATGTACTAACAAATGAAAAGCCGAGATTGATTAAAAAAAAGGAATTTAAGAGATTTACCAGATTTTTGCCTTCAACGATGACACGATTTTGAGTGCGAATAACACGTTTGATAACACCAGATTCACCTTTGTCTTTGCCCCTAATTATCATTACCTGTTGTTTAACAACCGACTTGAAGATTTAAGAATTCTTCACAGAAAAAGATAAAGGAGAAAATAAACTACAATCACTCTTACATTATCTCCTCTCAGTACTTTCCAGTGCCTGATAAGTTTTTCAGCTGCTTTCCATCCCATTCTTTTCTATTTTTCCAAGCAACTGCAAAAAAAGGGAGGAATTTATCATTAACTAAAATGTTACAAAATTTCAGGAAAAAATTTGAAAAAGAAATGTCGCATACCGAATTTTAAAGCGGCGGAGATAGGCGGCGCCGGCGATCGGGGGAGATGGAGGATGCGAGGAGTGAAGCAGAAGGAGGTGCGAAGTAGTGGAGAGCTTTAATTTTAGGTTTCATGCTCTACGACGTCGTTTCGTAGGAAGATATAGTTTTATTAAAAAACGTGAAATAAATAATAAATAAATAAAACCAAGTTAAAAACTTTGGTCGGGATAAGGGCATAAGGCTAAGGAGGCTTGCTACTGTTTCGTCGTGTAGAGCAAGAGAAGAAGAAGAAAAGGGGGGAGAAAAATGGTTAAAACCTTGTCTCTGGGCTTAAACCCTAAGTGGGTAAGCTTTTTTTTTTGGGTTTTTACGACAATCTTTTCTTGAAGTTGCTTACATGGGTTTTGTGCAGTACATTGGATTATCAAATGTTGTTCTTCCCATGTTGTTTTTAGCTTCGTTTGTTATCATCTTCAATCCAAATGGCGTGATTTTCTTTTTTCTTTTTTGTTTTGTTAACTGGCAGTTGATAACTCACAAACAAATGCAAGAATTCTTCATTCCAAATGTTTCGTGCAAGACATCGTCTTTTTCCCGTCAAATGAGTTGCAACTCTTCAGTACGTGTGAGAAGGTAATAAGAACATTACTGCTTGTGGCACTGCCTAGGATCGTAGGGCAAGTCATTCATGAGATTCTTTTTAACTACCATTATGTTAGGATTGACGGGTTTATTTTATTTTTCTGATCCTTTGCGATTTTACAGGAGTTATCGTAGGGGCTTTGGTCCTGTTTGTGTTGTGTTAGAAGGTGCAACTCCAGTTCATGGTCTTTTTTTCTTGAGGCTTTAATGGGGATTGTTTACAAGTTAGACGTGTAAACATGGACCAGGTGCACAAGGTGTTGGAGTGTCTTCCTCTCAAGAATTTGAGGACTTCTTCATCAGGACATCAAGCACAGGCAAGGTTGGAGAACTTAAGGTACATAACTTATCTGCTAGAAGTAAGAAAGTTGAATGTTATGCGGCTAGAAATTATCATTGTTTGTGACTGGACAATACATTCATTACCCTTTTCACCAGATAAGTGTGGAGCTATCTGGTACCAAAACAAGAGCCATTTTCAATGATGTTTTTGACAAAATGGTTGCTGCAGCCCAGCCAATTCCAGGCTTCCGAAGAGTAAAAGGAGGTGATAATTTTGTGCTACACCTATCAACTTTCTAATGGATTAGTGCAATCTTTGACGATTGTAGAATTGTTTGCTTTTATCTTCATAAAGTTTGGCAGAGTCATCTAGTAATGTTTTCAATTATTAGCATTTGCCTAGGACCATGGGCTGTTGTTGGCTCCTACGAAGAGATATTTTATGCTTCTTATGTAGATGCTATTTAGACTCATTAGAGTCTCTTGTTTCTTCAAAGATCATATGGGTGTCCATCTTTAGCTTCGTTTCTGATCACCTATTGCTGTATAACACTTTGCCATGTTGATTTCCACTCTTTTGGTTTATTGTCGTTGGAAAGTTGTGACTTGGTAGGATTTTTGTGAGAAATGGTATAACATCATTTGTGCTCAAAATGTCAGGACTACATTTTCTGCAATGTAGACTGCTGAAGTTTGTTGCTCAGCTTTTTTTTTGTTTTTACATTTATACAATTGTTTTATGTTATTTTTATAATGTTTTTTCTTTTCCTCATTGATGCAAATAGCTGACAATCTTTTCTTCTTTCATTCACTGTGTACTTTCTATTGGGGCCTCTGGATTTTTCAGGAAAAACACCAGATGTAAGTTTCTGTATCCATTAATCTTACTTAATATATTCGCTTATATGTGATAGGTAAGCAATATAAGTATGAAAACTAGATACTCATTCAATTGAAGGTCAGAGCGATTGCCACACTACTTAAGTAAAAAGAATCTATTGGACCTTGCAGTTTGCATTAATTGTCTAACTCTGAAAGACGTCTATTTGGGATCTAATCACAAAATTCCCATATATTTTTTGACTCATTAATGTAATAGCAAGACCTTAATGCAAACATTGGTATTGATTCATTCTCCTGTTCGTCTGGCATTGTGAATTTGTAAACAAGCATACTCTTTTGTGGGTAACCATTCTTCCTCTGTTCCTTCTCTGTCTACAGAGGTAAATTAGATAATACAACACTGTAAACCATGTTCTTTCATGCAAATGACCATATATGCTGAATTGCTGATGCAGTATTATTCTTCTTATTTCTTTGTGACACTCAAATCTTCTCTCTTCTGCACCTTCAGTTTAAACACAAGAATTTGACAAATTTCCTGTCATACACCAACCTTTTTCTGGATGCAATGGGAATCGATACCTCTAGTCCTACTTGCATATTGCATACCAACTAAGGTTGTGTGATTTTTTTCTCATAACTTCTGAAAACTGGACCTATTTGCTAGGAGTGGCTGTTGATGGGTAGGCTGATAAGAATTTAGACATTTATGTTAACGCATATAGCAAGTTCAAAAGTTTTATCTCATAACCTGAGGATCTCTTTTCATATGGCATTGTATTTTGCCTAGCAGATACCAAGAGATGTTTTATTGGAGATCCTTGGACCTTCAGAGGTATACATGGAAGTGATAAAGAAAGCCATAAATTCTACTGTTGCTGAATTCGTTGAACAGGTAAGTTGTACCTAAGTAAATATCTGGGAGGCATCTGAAATTTTTGTTTAATTGCCTGTGAAGCAATAAACTCTATTATAGCTGGATCTAGTTCTGATATTTTTATTGAAGTCCTTACTGGTTATCTCTTTAATTTTGTTTTCCCTTCAGGAAGGTTTAAAGGTCAGTAAAGACTTGAGAGTTGAGCAGAGCTTTGAAGAGCTTGATGATGCTTATGTACCTGACGAAAAGTTCAGCTTCGATGCAGTCATCCAGCTTCAAGAATCGAATTGAATCTGTTACTCCAATTTTACGTTCTTGTTCAATTTTTCTGTAAGATTTATAATTTGGGAGGCCATATCAAGATAGAGTGAGCACATTAGAGATGGTGTCCAACATTGTTTTATCAGGTTAGAGTTAAAGATTAGCATCCATGTTTTCTTCTTTGATGCAACAGACATTAATTTCAACTTATCTTGTTCATTTACAAATTCATCCATCCTTAAAAGGTATACCCAATAAAAAATAAAAATTCTGCAGTGAAGCGGAGTTTAGGTACAAAGTTAGGAATTAAAACTTAAAGTTCAATTTCATATTCTTTTTCTAAGCAAATGGTTAAAAACAAAATATTGATTTAACCATTCTTCTATGAAATATTTAATTTTCTAAATCATAGAAATGAGTTTATTAAGTAAAAAGAATGAGAAATTAAAACTTAACCAAAAAAGTAAAAGAAAAATATTTTCGTATAAATTAACAGAGCCCGTTGAAGTTCACCAAGTTCGAAGTCTCATAGCGAAGTCGAAAGTCGAAACACTTGCTCACTCAGCCTTCTTCCTTAATTCGACGTTTTCACGGACTAAAAGAAGCTTTTTTGATCAATGGTATGATTCCACATTAACACCCCAATTTCAATTCTGATTTTTGATCTCCTTATGTCTCACTAACCAACACTTTCTGGCTGGTTTCTTAAGGTTCTTCTACAGCTAGATCCCTTCCTAAATGAACTGACCGCCATGTTCGAGAGCAGCACCGAGAAAGGCTCCGTTTGGGTCACTCTAAAACGATGTATGTATGCTTTTAATCATGGGTTTTCTTCTTCATTTCATAAATATTGGTGGGTTGTGAAAATAAAGTCGTGATCTTTTTTCCTTTTTCCCATTCAAAGCTTCGGTGGTGATGTCAATCGGTGGGTTTTGATAATCTTTTCGTGGTAATGCTTTTTTTTTTTTCTGTCAGCTTCATTGAAGTCTAAGGTTCAGAGGAACAAAATGAAGACTTCTGGTGAACCCATTGATTACAGATGTCTAATCCGCGCAACCAATGGAAAAAAGACTATTTCTACTTCGGTAAGCATGTTTTTGGAGTTTATCCTTTAATCCCATTTCTTTAGAACGTGTATGTCTTATATTTCACGTTCTATCTGTGACTCACCATAACTCGTATACACTTTTTATATATGGTTATATGTTAGGGTTGTGCTTTCAACTTATCGTAAAATTCAATCTGGAATCTCTATGCCAAGTAAGTTGTGCATCAGTTGATCTTAGGCTTATTGTAAAATTCAATCTGGAATATCTATGCCAAGTAATTATTTAATTTTTGGCCAATATACATTTGTAATTTGTGGTCAGTGGTGTAGAGGCTTGAATGCTGTTTTACTCATCTTCCTGACAGCAGCCTCAGTTTCAATATTCTGTCCCTTTGATGTTCCTTAAAAATGTGAAAGATCTTCTTATCTACAAGAAGATCAGGTGACAGGTGCTTCTATGGATACAAGTTTTTGAGCTCCTCATCTTATACTTTTCTGTTCCTCATTACCATTCCTTTTTTTTGGAAATTAAATAAATATATTACTGTCCAAACCAAAGCTTTGCAAGTTGTTAAGATCCCCTAACTCAACCAGTAAGAAGCTTGGAACAAGAGCAAGGGAACAAAAGGAACAACATAAACAACATAAACAGCTATGCCATGTTCCCAGCTCATTACCGTTCTTGTATACTTTAATATGTTCAAATGGATGCATATGCATGTTTAACCTGCATAAAAGCTTTTTCCCTTTTACATGGTGAAGGTTGGGGCTAAAGATCACCAACGCTTTCAAGCTTCTTATGCAACCATACTCAAAGCGCACATGACAGCTTTGAAGAAGAGGGAGAGGAAAGATAGGAAAAAAGTTGCAGAAGTAGATAAGAAGGATGAGAACTCTAAGAAGAAATCTAAGAACATCTAAACACCTGCTGTTGGTATGGACCGATATACCTTACATTCCCTTCGATTTCCTTTCCAGTTGTGAAGTTGATACTATTAGTTTTGAGGAAAATACAAAATATTTTGTTCTGATTTGAGTTATGACAGACTAAGGACCGGCATTTGTATCTTTTCTTGATTTTGAATTTGAATAGTGATTTCAAATGACTGAAGATAGTTTGCAGATTATTTATTGGCCAGTTCCATTTAGAATTTTCATTACAGGCAACATTCAGGGAAGCATTTGGTACGTGTATTGCATAAAACTGAGAGTATAATATATCTTTTACAACTTTTATCACCCACCTCAGGGGTAGAGAGCCAGTCTGATGAACTGAAAGTCTGGTCCTTCGATCCTGTGTTGGGGCACATGATATCCTCTCTAGTTCCATTTCATCTGGAGTGGGTTTTGTTTTTTGTACCAAAGGAAAAAGATGTGTGATCCCACTAAAGTTAATAGCAGGAAGTTGTGCAGTACTCAGTAACAGGATACCAAATAAGGTGTACCAAGAAGAAAGTAAACTTGTATGGTGGTTAGGATTGAACATTAAATAGCCATCTAAACTGTTTTGGTTACGAAACAAGAAATGGCAGTCATACGAGTATGGTGGTGATTATAGTGGCATCATCACTACTCCATAATTATAACTTTCACATGCCATCTTCTTCTTTTGTTTCATGCTTTCTTTTCAGTTTCTTTTTTTGATAAATCAGATAAATAAATAGATCAAGATAGAGATATGTACATCAAGAGTTTACCTAAGAGCCAATCTCTAAACAAATCCAAAAGGGAAAGCCAAACTAATGGACATGTAGAGCCCTACAATATTGTTCCTTAAGCAATCAGCCTAAACATAGTTACCCACCAAGCTGATGTAAGAAGGAGCTTCTCAACCAGCTAACGCAGACATGTACTAACTGAGAACATAAATAAGGAGTTAATACCGCTAACAGCCAAGACCAGAAAAAGAAGTGTTCTGCACTTGGCTGGAAGGAGTGGGATCTTCTAATCTCTCAACCTCTTCCATTCATCATATTCCTGCCCACGTGCACTGTGGGGGTAGGATCTTAATGTCAAGAGGACATCTGGGATAGAGTTTCTAAATTAGACTGAACAATTTGGTGAACTGGCAAGATCTTTTGTTTGCTTCTTGTCTCCATCGTGTCTCTAACAGCTTGGTGACAAGTTTGTGCCTCCAACATAAGTGACATTGTTCGCTGCCATTCGTCCTTGCTGAAACCTGAAGGAAATTCTTTTCAGGTTTTCGTTAAAAAAAAATTATATACATCTTTCACTTGTTATATTAACTAATTGGAAAATGATTCCATTCCATAATAAATAAAACACTAGTCCATGCAAATAAGATAAAAGTATTCTAACTCTTGCAAACCAAAAAAACGTAAAATTATAAGTTGACATGGTGCAGCAATGGAGTTCAAGTTAACATGGTATAACATGATAGCTGAATTATGGGCTGTTTTCTATGGGCTTCACCTTGCTTGGGCGTATGGGTATTCTCGGATAGATTTATCGGTTGATTCGACTTTGGTGGTCTCGCTTCTGTCTTCTGCGACCAGTCCCGTGCTTAGCACGCTACTCAGTGCCATTCGGGAGTTCCCGTCCCGGAATTGGGAGGTGCGGATGCGACATACATACCGTGAAGGCAATCGTTGTGCCGATTGACTAGCCAAGCACAGCTATACCCTGCCCTTGGGTGCTCACTGGTTCCCTGACCCTCTTGTTGGCATCTCTCATTTACTTTTAGCTGATCAGGTGGGAGTTTCCCTCTCCCGTGTTACTCGTTTGTAGTCCCTTTATTTTGGCCTCGGTCCGTTTTATACTAAAAAAAAAAAAACATGATAGGCCTCCTATGTTGCATACCAATGGCAGGAGAGGGGGAACAAAAAAAGGGCCGAGAGTAGCGGCGATAGTTAAGTTTGGGCTCTGCTCGACCTGACGTCAACAAGTTTAGCTCAGTTAGACTTGGTTTTTTGCTCAATTCAAATTCTTTTATTGAAAATTTTGAATTTCAAGTAGAATTTGAACTCTTAAATTTTTTGTCCCGAGTTTAATTAGGCTTTGGGATAGATTTAAACATAAGCAAAGGTTCGAACCTAGCTTGACCTATTCCAAAGCTGTATTGAGAGCTGACGAGTCAGAAATCTGATGTAGCATTACTGATGGGGAAAGGTCTTAGAAATGGTAAGATCGCTAGTTAGTTATGTAAGTTGGAGACAATCATTCTAAAATATTAATATATGGAGGAAAGAGAAAGACGATCAGATTTCTTGTTTCGTTTACAGTGTTCCTTTTATATTTTATTAAATCCTTTTCACATATTTATATGGATCCCACGTAAATGTATGGACAATATTTAATAGAAGAACAGAAGATTTGACATGGAAAGATAGGAAATAACAATTATTTTGTGAGAGATTTTGTACGTGAGAGGGACAACATCTCGAAAGCTAAACAACCATATTCTTTATACCTGATTTCATCATTAATCTACACTTTTCTTCTTTCTTTCTTTCTTTTTCTTATAATTTTTCCAATTGGTTCCAATAGATTGATATCAGATTCTTAACATCTTTGTATTAGAGCCAACGATTCCACCTAGTGGGTGATGCAAATGACCTTAATATAAGCAAGGATAGAATAAGTTGAGGCTGATTTAAAGAAGTCCAGATTCTCTGTCCAATTATATGGTGTCTTATTTTGTCTAATGAATCTCAGTCATTTATTTATGCAGACTCTGCATGGGTCTCACAAAATAAACGTGAGACCCGCATAAATAAATTGTTGAAATTCATTGGACGGAATAAGACACCATAAAACTGGACAGAGAATCTTGTCTCGATTTAAAGCGACCACCCTCGAAAGAAAAGGTGGCAGTAGTGATGATATTTACTGAGGAACATGGATATTCCAAGCACAAAGATATTTCATTGCTAACAATTTCTCTGAAGCTCTCAAGAATCTAATATCGAACAATTGAGTGCATTTAGTCATTTATAATAGTATGAAAACTTTTCTTTTAAGCTAATTTTTAGGATAAATTAGGCTTTTTAACATGGTATTAGAGTTAGGTTGTTTCGATAATTTGGAGTAGTGCTCGGTTTTGTTCTTTTGTCCAATATATTTAACAAATACTCACCTTTACTTTAAATGGAGAGGAGTTTCAAACAAATGTGAATATATTCAGTAATTTATAATAACGTACAAAGCATCCTTCTTGAGCTAAAATTTGGGAGTAATTTAGGCCTTCCAAGCGGAGAAATTGGAAGACGATGTTATATGCTTTGAACAGAAACGACGGAGATTCTTGATATGGGAGGAGTTAAGAAACAGCTGCTACATCGATTCCCTAGGGGCCAAACTAACGTCCTCCATTAATGTTTTCAAGAAATTCATAACCCTCAAGCAAGACGAGAGAAGGGGTTGTGCTTCCTTTGTCACGAGAAATACCATCCTAGGCATCGAGGCAATAATCATGAATTAAATGTTCTCATCGCACAAAATGAGTTTGATTAGGAGAAAATGGGAGAACTTGAGGAGGCTAAGGTAACATAATCAGAGCAAGTGGCATTTGTGGAAATGGCGGAAATGTTGCTCAATTCAGTGGTTGGTTTGACTTCACCATAACCACTGAAGCTAAAGGGAGAGATTTTGGGGAGGGTGGTGGTGCTGATCGAGCCTGAGCTTGGCCTGAGGCTCTATAATTTTACCTGGAAGCTTGATCAGGACCTGGCTTGTTGGCCTCAGGATAGGCTTAGGCTCAAATACATCATGTCTTCCATGTGTTCTACCTTTGGGCAGCCATTAGGGTTAAATATTCATTGCTAGCAAATACCTCCAATCTTGACATAACAACCAGAATGGAAATGCTACTCCGCAAAGGGTTCTTAATATTTGAACCAAAGGGGGAGCCGACTGACATTCAAGGCCACTTGAATTTCATATAATCTAATAGCACAACAGTTGGCAACATTCGACCTTGAGGACAAGATTCTTCTTATTAGGGAGAGTGATGTTAAGCCTCTTGTGTTGGGTACCTATAGGCTATAACAAGAGAGGCAACACAAAAAAAAAAGACTAAGAACTAATGAGCTAAAAATTTGAGGTGGCATTGTCAATGGGAATAGATCTTAAGAATTGTGAAGTGATATGTTAGCTATGTAATGTCAAAGATAATCATTTTATATCATTGTTATATAAGTAACATACAAAGTGAGAAAATAGAGAAAAAGGAAAAAAAAATGACACTTATTTTACGAGTGATTTTATGTGAAGAAGGGACCTCTTGAAAATAGAATCAGATTTTCTATTTCAGTTAACCAGTTCCTACCATGTTTCATTAAATCTTATCGATACATTTATGTAAAATCTACACAAATATGTGAATCAGATTAACTGGCACAGAGCTGAAATATCCTAACAAATTCAGGTATTCTGTGTACTTGATTTCATCATTAATCCACTCTTTTTCTTTTTCGTTTTTTCTCTCATTCAGTGTCTATCTTCTAAGTTCATGCTAAGTTCTTAACAAATTGGTTGTAAATCAATACCTTCACTGAAATTTGTCCCTTCAATTTTCTTTAGTGTCTATGGCTCTTGTGCACTGTCAGCCTTGAGATCCCATGGTAAGCTTACTGCATTCTAAGTAAAAGGATTTAAGGTTCAAATCTTCCGATATTCAAAAATTGACTCACCAGCTTCAATAAACAATTAAGAATGTTTATACAAAACTTGCAAGTACTATACAA
>JANZLH020000078.1:717521-739362 GCA_026770325.2 Erythroxylum fimbriatum
TTGGCTATTTAGGTTGATGTCTTCATACCGACACCTGGATCCTGGGTTTCGGGAAGTCCCGGTAATAAAAAAGTTTTGTTTTCCGCACCTGGTACATGTGATGTATCTCCCGGGATTTTCCTACATAATATATTAAAAAATTATATGATATTTATTTGAAATCATAAAATTTTTATTTAAGTTCATACAGGCAAGTCATAACTTACTACCATTAGAATAGTATACAAATCACATATACTCGTATAATTTATTTCGTATATATTTTGTTCAGTTCTGTTTCTCTATGTACATTCACATAATTTCCAGTATATAAATTCCTATATATCATTTAAATATAAAACATGTTAAATTGTATTTAATTATGTTCATAAAATTAGTGTGTATAGTCATACTATACACATATAAGCAATAGATATGCATATAAATCATTTATATACATGTAAATTTTCTTTAACATGCATTATGTTCAATCTTAAATTTTTATGTTTAATTACCCAACTCACATATGGTAAGTCATATTTCATTTATTTCTAGGTGTTACAAAGTTTCATAAACATTCGAAAAATTTCGGATATAATTCGATAAAGATAGAAAGCAAAAAATTCAAAATATTAAAAAGTTGGGTTAGGCATACGGTGAGTCTAAAAATGGGCCAACATATCAATCCAGGAGCAATCACAGGATGGTCTCCACTTTTTCCATATTTTTCACATAGCAAATGTTCAACTTAGTCTTGTAGGTCTTCTAAACATTTGTTTGCATATGTCTCTAATTTTCATATCATAAAAAATCAGGCTATTTGGGCTTTTAAATCATGAGATATACACCAAACATCACAAGTTGCTCCAATACAAGGCCAACATCAGGTCACCATTTTCAATTTTAAATGCCATTATCATGCAGCCAGAATTAGGTTCGGGTCTGTTCTAGAGATTTTTAGTGTTATGTCTTATGTCTCATCTCCGATTGGAGTTACCTAATTTGGAAGTCTTTAGACCAAGTTATGTACAAAACAATGGGACTGGTTCAAGTGAACCCAGGACAGAATTCCACTAAACGTTACTCTCTTATCATATTCAACCAATTTCATGCTAAGTAACACTAATACACTATTCCAATAACCATTCCATGCCTAGATCAATCTTTGTACACATTCAAGCATGCACAAACAAAAATTAAACTAAGTCTAGTCCCAAACCTTGAAATTGGCCAACTAGCTCTTCTAATGCCTTTTCTTCTCTTCCACTTTAGCTTTGCTTGATTCACCAACTAAAAACATCACAAATACATATCTCAATCCCAATTTCAACCTTATAATTCTAGCTCTTCATGAGCAAAGCAAGAAAAGATGAAGATGAGAAGAAAAGCTATTAACTTTTAACTTGATTTCCACTTAGGATTAGCTTGATTCCTTGTGCAAAATGATGTGATTAAAAAGATGAAATGGAAAGGAAATGAGAAGAGAGCCTGGAGTTAAAACCCCCCAAAATGTGGTCCCTCTCTCCTCTTTTATATACACATTTGATGCACTTTCTAGACTTTCACACATGCTTCAATCATATTGGATCATATGCCTCAATCCAATTGGATATTGTGTTAACTTTAGGTAAATTTCACATTTGGTCCTTCTTCTTTCTTTAATTCCCACATTGGTAAAATCATCAATTGATATCATTCTAGTCCATCTTTCACTTATAATTATTCATACCCATGTCGAAATGAAAATTACCAATTTACCCCTGTCATTTTAAATTAACTACCATTATATCCCTTAATATACTTATATGTACTTAATTCTTTGTGTTCATTTCTTAATACACCCTAGACATACTATAATACTTATAGGGTATATATTGGGGCCTTATAATAGTGCTCCTATATTCAACTTCAATGTTGGATCTAGCTATTGTATGTTTTTTACTGACACTCTAAGAAATGATATTAGAACCAAGAAATACATAGTTAGATGTAGATTGATAATCATAAAGACAAACCCAGTAAGAATCACAACCTATAAGGAAAGTGAGGTCGACCTAGTAAAATAAATGCCATAAGAGGTTTTGGAATAAAGAAAATGCGTAATCCATTTGTCTGTGATCCATTGGATGTTAGTAAGGTGTTGTAAGAACTGAGAGACTTTATTGAAAATAAATTGGATGTCAAGGCAAGTAAGACAAAGGTACTTGAGAGGATTAACAATTAAGGGTGGCAATATTTTGTGTTCGAACTTGTGCCCAACTTGAAACCCTCAAGTTCGATGCTATCAACTTAAGCCTAATCTCGAGCTTAGGTGATATGAAGCCTAATTAAATATATTTTAAAATTTTTAAAAAAATATGTAATTTTTTAATAAATTTTTAAGTAGCTCAAGCCCGGATTGAAGTTTAATTAACTCGAGTAAGGCCTGTTGACTCTGAATTTTATTGGACAAGCTTTACGATGCCTACCAATAGAACTACGGTATTCAATAGGATCAAGTAGTTGAGTGTTATAATTTTTGGAAAGTAGGAGAGTAGAATTGACAAGTAGGGGTGTAGGTTTTGATTTGTCAATATGTGTGCTGAAAAGAAGATCTTTGGTGTACTGTGATTGAGTAAGAAGAAGATCATAAGAAGCAGGCTTGACTTTGATACCAAGAAAATGATGAACGGTACCTAAGTCTTTGATGGAAAAAGTTGAGTTAAGATCATAAATAAGTGAGTTAATGAAGGAAGGTGAAGACCATGTTACCAAGATACCATCCACATAAACTAAAAGAAAGGTGATGTGGGATGATTTCTTGTGAATGAAGATCGAGGTATCAATTTTGGAGGAAATAAGTTTAAGGTGTCTAAGCCCTTTATGGTCTTAAACAAGCCCCAAGTTTACAAACATAATAGAGATGGTGTGGATTTGTAAAGTTAGGAGGTTGCGACATATGATAAGATGTTATTTGATTATGTTACAACATAATGGAGATGGTGTGGATCTATAAAGATAGAAGGTTGAGACATATACTAAGATGTTATTTGATTTGTTAATTGGACTTATCTCTTTTGTTTTGATATAGTTTTGGAGCATTATTGGGCAAAATTAGGAATTTTGGAAAAATGAATAGATTACTGCAATGGATAAGGTGAGATCACGCTTAATGTCATATTCACCTCAAGAGTTTGAATTCAATTATGAAACTTATTTCCAACCCTATTATATAGGGATTTGGATTTGTTTAGATACGAATCTTTGCAAGATTGAGGGAGGCTAAGTTTTGAGTAGGACTAGAAGCGAAAAACACATCCAACTCTTCTACACATCATTCTCTTTCATTTCTTTGTAGTTTTCTCTCAATCTTTCATGTTTTCTTCTATTTAAAGCCATATGTGGCTAAACCCAAATGTTCTGATTCAAGGAGATTTAAAACTCTAGTTGTAAGCTTGTGAGGTTTTGTTCCAAACTTAGATTCATGTTTTAATTTAAGTATTTCTTGTTTTATGTTCTTCTATTTTATGAATAGTTAATATTAATTGATTTGACAAATTAATTCGATGTTGATTATTCTATAGCTATCAATGAATTCTGTATTTGACAAATTAATTCGATGTTGATTATTCTATAGCTATCAATGAATTCTGTAATCCATAGTTGTCATGAAAGATTGATACAAGTCGCAAATATGTTATTTATGAATTCACATATTTAACTTATGACAAACAAGAAAACTAAGTTGAATAGTTGTAGATACTTTAATTATTTAATTTAGGGTTTAGCCTTTTTTTTACTAAACTTATTGCTATCATTTAATTGATATGTAATGTTATCATATCCAATTAATTTATGGTAAGCTCGGTTTGAATACTAGGTTTAAACCAATTAATTTAGGAAAATTTGAGATTTATTATAACTATCCTAATAGATTTCTAACTAATTGCTTGAATTATAAAATTAATCTTTTTATACTAAGGATCAAAGTTACAATTAGATGAAATATTTCTCTTGAATCAGAGTTAGGAATCGTTGAATTTTTCACTTTAATACTTAGTTGATTTATTTTGATTCCCTTTTAAATTTAGTTTATTAGTTAATTAATCATAACCCCCTCCCCTAATTATGTTTTGTCAATTGAAATTAAAAAACTAGTTTTTAGTTATTTTAGGATTCTACCTAATTCCACGACTATTATAAAAGTTAAGAGAATCAAAATTAGTTTTAAAGACATTGATAAACCGTTCATATATAAACTAGTTTTTAAGATAACCATAAAGGAATTTATTACTTACATCAAGTTGATGAATGGTCCAGTTGTTAGATATGACCAAAGTGAGAATAATATGAATGGTGGTGGGTAAAGGTATCAATGTAAATAGTGCTTAGGGTACGATAACCTTTTGCAATAAGGTGCACTTTATAATGCTCAATAAAAACATTAAGATGTCTTTTTATACAGAAGACCCACTTACAGTTGATAATATTGGTATGCAAAAGAGGGGAAACAAGGGTCTAATTGTGATTATGATAAAGAGCATTGAACTCATCAAACATTGCTTAGCGCCAGTGAAAAAATTTATTGGCATGAGTGAAGGATGTGAGATTTAAAGCATGAGGGTTATGTGTGATGGTGGTGTAGGTGATATATTCAAGAAATATACATGAAGTGCAAGTATGATCACGTATGCTTGATTATAGGATGGACAACTGGAGGTGAGGGAGGTTAATGAGATAGAGGTTATTGGTTTGGAACTGAGATGGTGGAAGAAGAAAATGGATGAAAGAGCAAAGGCAATGAAATGATAGAAGAAGTAGAGGGTGAGGAAAAGGTGGTTACATGAGTATTGGCATAGGGAAAGATAAGTTCAAGAAATAGAATATGTCGAGATATGTAAATTTTAGTAGTAGTAGGATCAAAAGAGGCGACAACCTTTATATTGAGGAGAATAGTTGAGAAACACATAGAGGATAGATTTTGATGAAAATTTGTTAAGATGAGTAGAGCCTAAGAAGGAAAACAGGAACAACCAAAGATAGAGAAAAGTGAGATTGAGTTTGTTACGAAAAAATAGTTCACATGTTATAATGAAGAACATGAGTAGGTAATATATTGATAAGATATATAACAGTAGAGAATACTTCAAGGAAAAAAGTTTTAAGAAGAGATGCATGAAGCATAAGTATAAGGCTTGTCTTTGTAATGTGATGTATTTTACGTTCAATACTATTTTGTTAAGTAGTATGAGGGCAAAAGACATGCAAGGTAATGTCATTGGTAGTTAGGTAGTGAGCAAAGACACAGTTGATGAGTTTAGGAGCTCCATTGCATTGAAATATTTTTATAAAATTATAGAAAAGGTTTTTAGTAATAGATTTGAAAGTTTAGAAATGAAATAGAGCAAAAGATTTTTAAGTCAAACGAAAAGATCATATAAAGAGATTAAAGTCATCTATAAGAATACTAAAATATTGAAACCCAAAAAGAGAGAGATGGGGAGGGTTCCCAATTGTCATAGTGAATAAGATGTAAAGGTGTAGTAGAAGTGCATAAGATAACAAAAATGATAAAATACTTTTTCCTTGAAGATACGACATATGAGGGGTTATAACTTTAAATTTAGTGGGTAAACAATGAGATAAACTAGAAAGTGTAGAATGATATAGATGATAAAGATGTTGATGTTACAAACCAATTAGATCAGAAGTCACTTCAAAAGCAACTAGACTCTAAAATGTCATCGAAGCTTTAACAGGTAGAGATTATTATGGATGGTTCTTGCAAAAAGTAGTATCTTGGAGTTAAAAGTCCTTAATAATATAACCAAATGAATTAAATTAAAAAAGGAGTTATTGGTAACAAATTTTGCTACAAATAACATGCTTGCCATGAGGTGAGGAATAATAAGAATATTAGGAATATAAAGTGGATGATGCAAGTGAAAAAAGTTAAGGAATTGGTAGATAAAATAGGAAGAATGTGCCTATTACCAACAACCACATGGACCTTTAAATTAGGTCATTCTTTAAGAGAGAATAATATGAATAATTATAAAGTAAGAAATATTAATTAACAAGTTAATTTAGTTAAAAGGTAAAAGTGCATTTCGAACTAGATCATTTCATCATAACAAAACCTAAATCCTAATGTTTCAGAGCATCTAATTTCAATTTTGATATTGTTAAAATGCCCCAAAAAAAACTTAATTGGGCAAAATTAAATACGTTTAAACTTTTGTCTGTGCAATTATTGATTTGATATTTTTTATTTTTTAAATTCAATAATTAGACTCTACTATCACTTATATTCTAAATGGTATAATGGAATCTAAATAATTTATTTAAAAACTTAAAATTATTCATATTTTTAAATAGTTTAATTATTACATATCTTAATTATATTACTTAGAATTTTAACTAAAATCTGTAAACTAACCTTTTTGAATTATTAAACTAATTCCCATATTATTATTATTATTATTTTGGTTACAAGGGAACTCTGAACAAAACTAAACTAGCCTGGGAAGGCTAATATCAGAAATGTCCTCCAGGAAGATCGAGCGACTCCCCAAGGGGGCAGATACAAAAGTAGTTACCCCTAACCCGAAATTTACAGCAAAATTGGAGAGCCAATCGGCACTCCTATTATCCTCTCTGTAAATGTGGCGGGATAGAACTACCCAGTTGGGATTGAGTAGCTCATTGATGTCCAGGACGAGCGGATTAAGGGATTGGATGCGGGTTGTGGAATCCGAGAGCATATTAATAACCGCTTGAAAATCCAGCTCTAATTCGATCTTTCGAAAATCGAGCTCCCAAGTCAGAGTCAACCACGAGTAAATACCCCAAAGTTTCGCATCGATGATAGAACACCGACTGAGATTCTGGACAAAACCGCCAAGCCAATCGCCAGCGCTGTTACGTATAAGTCCTCCAGCGGTAACTAAGCCGGAAGAACTTTTGAATGTCCCGTCTGTGTTCAGCTTCACCCAGCCACTTATAATTGGACCCAAAATTCCCTTATTATTCTAAAATTATAATTGGACCCAAAATTCCTAACCGAGCCTGTATGCTTCTCCTCTCTTTGGTTCCACTTGCTACATTGGAATTGAACCATTACTCATTTATAGTGTCTTCTTCAGGAGCAAAAGCTTTGGGCGTAGTGCAATTCTCTTTTCACTGAAGTCGCATGTCTACGAATATGTCTGTGAGCAAATGGATTCTTTGACGTTACAGTACAATATGACTCAGTTTGTCCCAGAGATTGAGCATTATGTTATTAGTTGTCCGCCTAATGTTTCTAGACAAATATCTGGCGTAATGAACCTATCTCCTATCTCAAAGAAACTTGTAATTTTATAGAAGAGAGTTACAGTCATTAGGCTCTCTTTATTCTAACTCTGTTTCCTGTCAAAAACGACATTATTTTAAGTGTAAACAGACGTAAAACGATATCATATTGTGATGATAAAAAAATTCATTCGAATAGAAACATTTAATTATAATTAAATGTCAAATGTAAGACTTTTAATAATACTTAATATAGAAACACTTTAAAATAAATTGTATAAATCTTACTATTGGTCATATCTCGTGTCAACAGATGTTCACTAGTTCTAGGCTTTTATCACTATTTATGTTCTTTGTAACATCATTGTCATTGGTAACACTTAATTAAAATTCCATTAAGGCACGAAATTTGAGAAAGTCCGATAGTACGCGATCTTATCTCTACCTAATAAAAATATTATTTCTAATAGACCACATTCAATAGGCCATCATTCTCCATGTAACATATTACATTAAATATAATGTCTATTTACGTTACATGTCAAATATTGAAGTTTTAATTATGTGAAACCGCTAAGAGATTAATGACAACAGAGAAAAAATCAGTCATAAAAGGGGCATTACGGTAAAGATAAAGTGTTAAAGCTCATTGCATTTAGTACCTTAACCAGTGAAGAAAAGCTTCATTTGTCTCTTACGCACTATGGGGGTAGAAATTATTTCAAGGAAGTTGGTTAGTCCTTCATCTCCAACTCCACCTCACCTTCGAAGCCTGAAAATTTCGGCTTTAGATCAACTTCCTGCTCCAATTTATCCAGGGGTTATCTTCTACTACTTAGCCAATGAAAATACTACTGAAAGGGACAAACAGTTGGAGAGATCTGTGTCAGAAGCCTTGTCCATCTTCTACCCATTAGCAGGAAGATACCGTAAGAAACACCTCTTGGTTGATTGCCAGGACCAAGGAGTAGAATACTTGGAGGCCCATGTAAGTGAAAAACTAAGCCAAGTTCTCCATGGGAACATCCAGGTTGAGCAGCTAAATCATCTTGTTCCGTTTCTAGTAGAATCAGATACCAGTCCACTGCTAGCCTTCCAAATCAACAAGTTCGAGTGTGGTGGACTAGCTATCGGTCTGCGCATCTCGCACAGGATTG
Organism: Erythroxylum fimbriatum; assembly: GCA_026770325.2. Lineage (NCBI taxonomy): Eukaryota > Viridiplantae > Streptophyta > Magnoliopsida > Malpighiales > Erythroxylaceae > Erythroxylum > Erythroxylum fimbriatum. The sequence goes on from JANZLH020000078.1 coordinate 725,930, forward strand.
CTGATGGATTCACGATGACCTCATTCATGTCAACGTGGGCGACAACATGTCGGGTAGGGACCCACCGAGTAAGCTCCCCGGGTTTCTGCCTGTCATCCCTTTTTCCTGCAAAACACATCCCTGGAATGGCGGAAGATTCCTCAATAATGAAGAGTGAGATTAAGGTAGTGACAAAAAATTACATATTTGACAGGCAGGTAATATCTAACCTGAAAGCAATTTCCACAACAGCAGCTAGTGTGTCTGGGTTGCTAGTACCTCATCAGCCTACAAGGTTGAACGTTGTGACAGCCTTCATATGGGAGATTCTGATGAAGGTAGGTAAATCAAGACGTGGGTACCTGAGGCCATCGGTCTTGAGTCACGCCGTGAACATGAGGGGCAAGACAACTCTGCCAATACCAGAGGAAGCCTGTGGAAATTTCTTCAGGCAAGCCATTGCACGATTCCTGCCAAATAATAGCACTGAATTGCACCACCTGGTGAATCTGGTAACGGATGCAATCAGAAATGCCATTTCTGATTGTAACACGGCCACAAACTATGACGACCTGTTATCAATAGTGTACAAGTCTGTGGCAGAGATGTACGAAGAAACCAACAACCCTGAGGTGGATCTCTATATGTTCAACAGTTTATGCAGAATGCCAGTTAATGATGTAGATTTTGGGTGGGGGAAGCCTGCTTGGGTGAGCAATGTGCATAAGCCATTTCCAATAATAAATCTAATGGACACAAGGGATGATGGAATTGAAGCATGGCTAACCTTGGAAGAGCAAGACATGATTCTTTTCGAACAAGAGTTGAAAGTCATTCAACCGTTCCAAAGTAAGTCGGTTGCATCATAATCGCCTGTTTTAATCGTTGATGAGATTCAATAAATTAAATGTTTGATGCGTCAATCTTACTTTACCTTTCTCGAAGTACCAGGACTGGAAATGTTGAAAGTTTTTTCTCTACTCACCAACTAGCATGTGCATGTTCAAAGCGTAATTGAGTCAAGCCACACCAACTGATGCGTAAGGCATGTCATTATCTTTCAACACACACAAAAATTAAGCATGTGTTGCTCACAAGAATTTCAATTAGTTTTTAATCCATCAGTAAACAATTCCACTTATTTTCCAGCTATGTCTGATGCCATTATACTCCAAAATAGTAGCTAGAGATGACGCAAACTAACCGAAATCTCGACCGGGACCACAGACCATCTGCACTTGATGTAGATCCAGAAAATTACCACATGAGAAAACAGGCACCAGAGTAATATAAAAAGGGACATTGGGCAGCATCCCATAATGAAAATGAATGACAGAAGACAAACTTAATCAGATTGATAAACGGGGCAAACATTGCCATACCAAGAAGATGACAAATAAAAGATAAAACATGTATAATACAGTATTTGTGATGCTTGCCTCGTGGTTCTGAATGTTTTGCCATCTATGTTATTCCATGAAATTCATATGGTTCCTACCAATACCTTTTCCTTTTTCCGCATCTATATAACCTTCCTAATGGTTCAAACCAAGAACTGACCCACTCGCCACATCCGTACCCTAAATCAAGATTTTCAGCTTCGTTCTCAAATATCTACAGTAAAAGCTTTTGTATCAAGTGCTAAGTTGGATGTTAAATTACTTATTATTCATCATCATCAAGCTCATCCATGGCTTGCCCTAGCTTAGTTCAACCAGAAAAAACTGATAGGCTAATAATCTAGCACCAGATTTGCTAGCCAACTATTTGTTCGGGCTCTTTCTTATCATCATAGCCAAAGATGTGGGGAGTTTATATCTTGAGAATGTCAGCTAACCTAGAGAATTACATCGTTATGAGCAGAATGTCAGCTAACCTAGAGAATTACATCGTTATGAGCATAAATAAAATATGTAACAGGAAGTCCTCAATACTGTCTTGAAATATTACAATCACTACGCGTCAGAACGCATAAACAGTGTAAAGGCGAATCACGAGGAAATTTAATTCCCACTTCTAAAGGTGAACTTTAACAAAAGGAGAGAAACTTCTGATTATTGAGAATTAAGATCCCAAAAATTGCAAGCTTTGCTCCTTGTGTACTTCCATGATCAAAAGATTTCATCCCGTAAATCTTCATTCCCAAGCCCTCAATGAGCGAAAACAGTGTCATTTCTCCTAGGAGGTCTGTCAGGAATTGATCCAGGTTTAAACTTCGAAGCCTCATGTTTTGCCAACTCAGGAGGTACAGGACTGTTGCTTTGAATAAGCATTTGCTTGAGATCATAAAAGACATCTGAATCGTGAAGAGTCAAGAATGTAGTAGCCACACCTGTCTTTCCAGCACGACCTGTTCTTCCAATACGATGAGTGTACATTTCAATATTCCCAGGCATATCATAATTAATGACATGTGCGACATCAGGGATATCAATACCGCGACCAGCAACATCGGTGGCAACAAGAACATTATATCTTTTCGTCCTAAAACCTTCAAGACTAATTTCCCTTTGCTCCTGAGACTTCCCACCATGCAAAGTTGTCACTCGATATCCAGCCTTATCCAGATTCTTGGCAATCGTATCTGCATTCTTCTTCGTGTTAACAAACACAATGGCAGTCTTATCACCAAGTTCGTCAAGCAACCTCTGTAACCTTGGAAATTTCTCTGATTCCTTCACCATTATAACATGTTGCGATATCAAATCAGTAGCCTTTCCAGCAGTACCAATATTAACAACAACCGGGTTTCTCAAGTACTTCCTCGCAAGCCGCTCCACAGCTGGTGGCATGGTAGCACTAAACATATACGTTGTGCGATAAATCTTCTTCTCATCGAGCTCCTCATCTTCATTCTCCGGTTTCAAATTACTGGAAGGCATTGCATCCAACACACCAACAACCTGAGGCTCAAAACCCATATCTATCATCCTATCAGCCTCATCAAGCACAACATAATTACACTGATTCAACACAGCATAACGCCTTTCCAAGCAATCAAGCAGCCTACCTGGTGTCGCAATCACAACCTCACAGCCTTGCCTAATCCTAAACCCCTGCTCCTCAATCGACTGTCCACCAACAATAGACACAACTTTGATGCCCAAATAATGTGCGAACTTAACAGTTTCATCCTCAATCTGCTGAGCAAGCTCACGAGTCGGAGCCATAACAACAGCATAAGGCCCTTCAGCCTCATTCTCCTCACTTATGGGAGGCAACCTCGAAATGTAAGTCAACATAGGCAACACAAAAGCAGCAGTCTTTCCAGACCCAGTCTCAGCAATCCCAATAACATCCCTCTGTTGTAACCCCAGGGGAATAGCAGCCATCTGAATCGGAGACGGCTTCTTATACCCAGCTCTCTCCACAGCCTTCAACAACTCAGAACTCAATTTACTCTCTCCCCAACTCCTCATCGGCCTAGGAATCTTTGAACCCTTGTACGAAATATTAAAATCTTCCCTAAATATCCTCCAATCTCTCTCGGTCATTTCCTCAAGCTTCTTCTCCGACCAATGCCTATCAACCCTCATGTCAAAAGTATCATACATATCAGCAGCCTCTTCTCGAAGCTTCTGCGCGGCAGCTTCCTCAGGCTTCTCTTCTACACCCTCCTTCTTTCGAATCTCCTCCCTCAGCTCCTTCTCGTTCTTGGCCGCGAGTTTCTTCTGCTCTCTCCGATCCATCCCGGCTCGAAACCCTCTTCCGAACAATAGCTGAGCCTCATGTGGGTTTTGGTACAAGGTATTCATATCCCTAGAAGTGTCCTCAGTGTTTTCCCAATCGAACGAAAACCTAAACTTCTCGCTAGGCTTAATCACTCTCTTCTTCGGCTTCTTCGATCCCAAGTACTGCTCTTTAATCGAGTCAAGCTCCTTTTCACGCTCTCGCTCCGCCAATTTCTCCAACCTGGCTCGCTCCCTAGCTTTCGCCTCCTCTTCCCGCTCCCTCTCGCGGTTTCGTCGCTCCGACTGTCGGTCGCGGGCGGCGCGGTCTCTCTCACGCTCTCTGTCCCTATCTCGATCTCGGTCCCGTTCCCGTTCCCGTTCCCGTTCGCGGTCGCGGTCGCGGCGGTGGTCAGAGTCGGAGGGTTTGTCGGAATTGGAGGGGCGGGAAAGCTGGGAGAGGAGGAGTTCCTGATGCTTCTTCTGCTGTTCGATCTCTTCTTGGCGGCGTTGAAGTGCTAATTGTTCTCGCTGGGCTTTGGTCAAGAAGAGTGGTTTTTTAGGGTTATTGTTGTTGAGATCGTCGATTGGGGGAGTCATGGCTTGAGAGTTGCTCGGAAGAACATGAATACAGAAGCCTCCGGCAAAAGGTAAGCAAAGCAAGCAAGCGTACAAAATTATAAATACGAAAGTGTTGCTCTTCTCAATCTAACCTAAATGCCGTAAGTAAATTCTGATTTGATGGCCAAGGCTCGACCGGGCCAGAAGCAACCCGGTTTGAGCCCAGCCCAATTCTTCCGGACCTCCTTATAAAATGAAGTCGTTCTTGTTATAGTTATTACGCCTTGGGCTAGATCAAATCTGGGAAACCCAAACCCGAGCCTAACCCACTGGTTATTTTTTAAAAAATTGTGTTCCAAGCTCGGTAAACCTAAACCTGGCTTATTAACTTCAGGCCGTCTACTGTTCAAAACGACATTTTGAATCAAATCAGAGTTGTCCCGTTGACTTACCTTAACTACAATATGTATGTTCTTTGGTTAACTTGGTCAAAGTTCATTCATGTATGTTCGCAGGTTCTAACATCAATCTTAAATAACAAAATACAAAGGTAATAAGACACAGCAATTCCTCGTCCTAAGGCCTAGGAGGAGCTGACTCTTGTTTTTCTCTCCATATTGCATGAACTTCATCAGTACGAAACCTCTGGGTGAAAGTAGAGTCCTCCAATGGAGTTGTATAACCATGAGCAAAAGCAAGAAGGCCAGTATATGCAATCATAGCTCCATTATCGATGCAGTACCTCTCATCTGTGGCATAAAGAGTCCCACCCCTCTCACCACACATTATTCTCATCATCTCCTGCAAACGCTCATTGCAACCCACACCACCAACAATCAAAACATCTTTCTTGTCGCAATGCGCCATTGCACGTTCCGTGATCTCCACGAGCATCGCAAACACCGTCTCCTGCACCATATCATATGATTACATCCATCAATATCTATATGTCCTTTGGGCATGGATTTGTAACAACAGTGCCTGCTCATGATTCCTGATATAATTTTACCTGCAGAGAGTAGCACAAGTCTGCTGGGGTGCACTCGTTATTTTTGAGCTTTTCCTCAGTGGTAGTTTCAATATAGCTCAATATTCCACTGAACGAAACATCCATTCCTTTAACAACGTAAGGCAGGTCTATTAATTTCTCTCCTTTCTTAGCAAGCTGATGAAGAATATATATAACTTTTACAGGTGAGATCAGAGAATTTGACAAAATAACACAAACATGACTAGCAGCAAACAGTATCGAGGAACACATTTTTTAATCTGATAATATCTCAAATAAGGATACAAAATCGAAGTACATAGTACTCACAACCCCAATAGATTACTCAAAAAGAGATGTACAAATAGCAATAACTCTATCATGACATAAAATCAGAGCAAGTATGGCCCAATAATAGCAAGTTATTGACTGACATCAAACAGCACCACTTTCTTTGAATAATGGTAGGGTTTTTTCTTCCTTTTATTCCCTTAATCCAAAGCTATATGGCCATACAGTTGACATAACAATGGGCGCCAACTTTTTTTAAATGAACAACATGTTTAAGGCCAAATAAAGCCTAAATTCACAATGATTAATCTTGATGAAGTCTGCATGGTGTAAATGGCATATGGCTCATTGAAGTTCAAACAAATTAAGCTCAGTCAACTCTACTAAAGAACAGTGAAAACAAGAATTCCTCAAAACGAAAAATTGAAGCCAGTATACCTGCTCAATGTTATATCCAGGAGCTGGATCATTTGAGAGCTGCAAGACCCTAGCAAACCGATCCAAACAATTTCCTACAGCAATGTCAATAGTCTCTCCAAAGATTCGGTACTTTCCTTCACTATATGCAATTACCTGTGTATTCCCACCACTGACATACAATACAACAGGATCATCTGCTCCAGTCACAATCCTACCCATCTCAATATGAGCAACACAGTGATTAACTGCAACAATAGGCTTCTTCCACAACTGTGAAAGAACCCTAACGACAATAGCAGAAACTTGTAACGGTGCTCCCATTCCAGGTCCCTTCGTGTAACAGAGGCAATCAATTTCTCCCGGGGTTAACTTTGCATCATCCAGAGCTTGTTTAACTAATGGAATAACGTGATGCAAATGATGTTGGGCAGTTTCACGTGGTAAAAATCCCTGGCCAGGTGGGGTAATGTAGGTGTGCCTAGGATTCGATAAAATCGACCCATCTAAGGTAACAACCCCAACAGCTATCTTGTTGGCAGAACCCTCAAATCCTAGAGCTATTAATTGCTTCATTTTGATGAACAACAAGTAAAACCTGCAATTCAACCCCAAAGCCAAGAGTTATATGGACATGCAAATTAGTAACCCACAAAGAGTAAAGATTATTTTTTGGAGCAAGTTCAACGATGAAAGAAACATGTAAGCCAGCAAACCATCACATAGTACAGTGAAGATTCTGAGAGGTAAGGCCCCGTTTTAGAAACCATTTCCTAACACGAAAAAACAGAAGAAAAAGAGAAAGCACCCCAAAACAAAATCAGCGCAAACCCTTGTCCCTAAGTAGTCTGACTATTACAAAACCAGAAGTCCCTATAATTATCCTAGTAAAACACATTAAACGAGAAGAAAATAAAGCACAAACATACACAAAAGAAAGAAAAGTAAACAAGCAAATGGTGAGAACGAAGAAAGCAAGAGTGATGTGGGTTGTCGAAGAGAGAGAAAGAGAGTTGGTTTACCGGTAAGGTGCCGCGGATAGACAGCGGCGACTTGGGAGGATTGGCGGAGAGGTAGGTTTCGTCCCAGAAGTTGGGAATGCGGCTTTACAGAAGTTAGGAGTTCAAATTTTCAATAAACCGATAGCAGCTGAAATACAGTGTTATAAAACAAATTAAAAAACTAAACCGCTCCCTTTTGCTTCTCAATCCACAATTCGGATCTCCAGCATGACCCTATCGTCCAATGCGGTTACGTTCGGTTTGAGCCGCTTCGCTTCGTTTTCAGCAATTATGGGTCAATGGAGAGGTCCGTTTTTGGTTTAAGTTTGTTTTTTCTTCATGTTTTCACTTTCGTTTAAAGACCTAAATTTATTTTTGGTTTAATTATAGAAAAACTAACTTATATATTTTTTAATTATAATTCAAATTTTAAAAAATAACAATAAAATTTCTAAACTCTAATTTTTTTAAAAATTCTAAATTGAACTAAAAAAAGTAGCAATAAAATATTCAAAAGTTCAATTTTTTTAATTTTAACTCAATGTTAGTGTTTCCGTTAAGTTTGCTGACGTAACTTATCACGTATTTCAGAAACTTTAATTATTAATACATGTCAGCCAAAATTAACACAACAAATGAAGATTAATGAAACGATGTCGTTTAATCACACAATTAAAACGACACCGTTGTTTAAAATGGCTTAAATCAGATTACGCAGTCTCAATGACCTTACATTTTGATTTTAGTTTTTTCTTTCGTTTTCAGTTTGTTCTCTCGACACCTCATCTTTCGATTTTCAAATTACGCAGTCCCGTCGCCCTCAAACTAAGGGCATCGAAAGAACGAATTAAAAACAAAGAGCTTATTGGTATAGGACGCTGTAATGTGAGAGTAGTTTGGGACATCAAAAGAATAAACAGATAATAAAGGGCTAAAGGAGAACAACAAATAATTTCGGATTAGAATTAAAGAAAATTGAAAAATTGAATATTTTATTGTTATTTTTTCAAGTTTGAGTTAGAATTAAAAAATTGAAAGTTTGAATATTTTATTGCTACTTTTTAAAATTAAAATTATAATTGAAAAATTGAGGAAAGTTTGAATATATTTTTAATCAACCCTTTATTTTCACTATCATTAGGGTTTTCAAGTCTGATTACAATTGAGCAATTGGGATTTTATCCGCTAACTTGAATTGGTGATTGATAGTGAGAAATAATCAACTCAAAGAGAAGAACAAATTAAAAATGTCAAAACAAGATAGAGAGAAAAAAGAAATCATTTACATGCTAGCTATACAGAACACGGAAAGCAATGGGTATCTATCAATTGACGAACAGTTCCTTGGGACATCCTTGTGTTTATGGTCTTCCAATCAATCCCAGAACAGACCTTCCACATTTATAGCACAACCACAAGAAGATAAGCTTCTGGATGACAGGATTATAGCTTCCCTCTCTACATCCATCCCATTATGATCCAAAAGGAGGTCGTTCATTTATGCTTAACCAAATATACTTTATATGGTTACTAATCAATCAGAACATTTTGATAGACTATAACCACCTACATACCTAAAAAAGACTAGAACAAGGTTAGCCCCAGATATAAGAATACACAATACCCCCAACCACAGTTCTATACAACACTTTCTCCAATTTTTGCTGCTTTGGGGAAAATGAATGGATCAAAAATTGCTGGAACTATGTCGAAAATTCTGCTGCTGCTCCTTAGTCTCCATATCCCTCACACTATCTACTATGTGCTGGATTTTCTTTGATAAACTCTCATTATGCTCCTCAATATGCTTGAAAATCAGCTCCAGATGCCTTTTATAGGTTGCGGCTCTTTTCTTCTCTATCGTCAGCTGTTGTGACAGTTCCCTGATTTTATCATGCTCATTCTTCCAAAAAATGGAGACTAAAATAAGTTGTGATAACAAAATAGGAAATACAACCAAGATCAAAGCAAGAGTTCAAGGACAAATACAAAGATCCGATAACATCAATCTAATTATGCATGCCTTCATCTCATAGCACCTATTTTGATATTAGTCTAATCAATCCAATTATAAAATTCAGCAGCTGATAATTGGGGAAATTCGAATTGGTTGAAAGAGACGGGATCATAGCTGCAAAAGCGCATGTGAAATCCCCCATATACAACTCTGTATGCAAAACATGTGTGACAATCTTGGCAACAGAAAAGTTTCCAAGCCTACCCAATGGCGGCAGTATCAGTATGTTGCAGAGCAACTTAAACAATACTTACCCTTGGAAAATAGACATGGGAGTTTTGAGTTATAAATTTGATGATTCGCTGTCAAGTGTGACCATGATTGTATTAATCCAAGGAATGTAGCAATGAAGACAAATGTGGACAAATAGACAAATCGATACAACAATATCGCCATGAATGATTAACAGACTTGGAGAACTAACATATGGCAACTGTCAAATCACACAAATAATAGCCACCCAAAGATAACGAGAAAACCAAATTGGCATTCTATCACTATATATGGCGTGCAACTGAGTTGTGAACGGATGAGCTTTCCCGTAATAACATAGCCTTTTTCCTTTTATAATGCCCAATCATTCAATTTCCTCCTTAAAACATACAGTTCTTTTCATAGTCCTACAGTTCATGTTCATAAGATTTGTTTCTGACAGCCTCTCCAAAACTTGATACAACAAAAGATGGGTTGATTCGTGTTCATGGACCAGTATTTTCAGACCCCCAAAAAAAATATTCATGATAACAATGACACTTAGTAAACATTAGGCGGGGGCCAGCAAATTCCATCAACTACAGAATGCCAAGTGTGTTGGTAACAATCTTCTAAATCCCTACATAATTGAATCCAAAAGTCTTTATCTAAAATCATAAGAGCATCCTTTTTACCAATGTATCTTTAAAAAATAGCAACCAGGGTAAATCCATGTTACCTATACAGCAACCAATAAATTCATTTTAGTTCCCTCTCTTTATAAAGAGTACATTTCATCCTACTAATGCTCTCTCTAGCAAGAATGGGAATCTGATAAAAATTGTCCAGAAGAACAAGTCTTGCACTGCCCAACCATGCCAAGAATATAGCTTCACAATAGTCAGAATCAGTTTGAACGCATTCAAGAATAATTTGACGAAATATTGGCAATTGTGAACTACCTGTGAACGCACAATCAAACAAGAAGCTGTCCAAGTAAACCTAAAAATTCTCTGTACTTATTTGAGCAAAATAAGGATGTTAGAAAAGATGTTTTAAACATAAACTCAATGGAAACGTAATTTAGTAAGAAGAACCAGCGCAGATAGAACACATAGTTGAATTCAGTGTCTGTAAGTATCAAAACAAAGTGATTTTCATAGGGATACCTGTAAAATCCTTAGCAACTGAACTAAGCATATAAAGATCGCACCAATTAAGTTTAGTTTTAAGAACTCCTCCAAAAGATTAGAAAGAAAACAGATCAAGAACTTACTGGGTATTGCTCATATATACAATCTCTTCGCCCTTTACCAGGTGTCAGGGAATGAGTATGCTCTTTCACAAACTTTGTAACAACCCATTTGCCAGAACTAACTTTCCTCACTAAAATCATTGCCCTGCAACCAACCCTTGTCTCTGCCCTTTGTCTTACAATTTTTTCCCGCTTGTCAGGCATTCTAAAGCCCTCTTTATTACAAACAAGGGCTCGACCAATGGCAGTTCCATCACGCCTTGAACGAGAGAGTTTGCTTACCCGGATGACAAATCCCACCCTTGTAGCATAGGTATTGTAAAATGCATGTGCGGCTGCCTCAGATTCAAATTCCTGTCCTACATAGGGCTCATCTGGAGGACCCATAGGTAAACCTGGAATACCATCAGGAATGGCATCATTATCCAAAGACTCCTTATCCATTTTATCATCTTCATCCTGTTGAAACTCCCCTTCAACAGAACTTGCACCAAGTTCACTTTCATCACATGCCTTAATAGTTATGTTGTGCACCTGTGCATTTCCTATTATCTCAGTGTTACCGTCACCATCAACCCCGAAGTCCACTGCATTAAGATAGAGATTATTTGAATTATTATCATGTCAATAAAATGTTTATCATATGCCAAAATGCAGAAAGAAAGGTCATATCTCACACAGCCACAAACTCACTCTATCTTATTAATTGGAACAAGGAAAAATAGTATGTCCAAGGTTTGAGGTCAGGACCACTTAATTTGAGAAGTGTGCAAGAGCCATAAAAGAAACTAACCAACCTCAACAAAAACAGTAATTGATGAAATTGAAGTCCTAATCATTATTAAAGATCTCAAGCAAAATATAACACCATAATATGAGAAAAAAGAGCAAGATATGCAATTGGTGAGGCCCTACATTCTTTTCTCATTTATTATACACCAAAAAATACTCCACACCAGAAAGCAATATCGCTGGGAAGTTCAAACTACACCCTTCTGGTTCTTTTCAATTTTTTGGATCTTCAAATGGTCTGACTTCACAGCGCACGAACCAAACCATACAAATATGCATCACAAGTACAAATATAAGCAAACCAAATGATTACTTTGAGACCAGGAGAAACTTCTACTTACTCCACTAAGGTAGCCTCAAAAACCCTTCCCAATTGCTGAAAACCTGTGCGAAAAAGACGAAGATAATGATAAGAAACACTCCTCGCATAACAAACTAAGAAGGAAATCTTACCACACCCATCAAACATTGTCTAAGGTAAAGAAAAATCAGTCAAAGAAATCATTTAATAGAAATAGCTGCAAAACCTAAGACGAAAATGATGTAATTCCTAAACACGAATCAAGCAGTTTCCCTACAGTACGACTTAATCCAACAAACAAAAATGCACATAGGCAAACTACAAATAATTTACTTCCAAGAAAACTCCAAACTACAATTACTTTTGCACAAGCCACAACCCAAAATTATTTTACACCTTTAACCAAAAGCTAAATAAACACCTATAATAGTTCCTCTCTTTTACAAATGCAACACATGATTGAAACTTAAACCATGAAATCAATACCAGCCCACTGACCCGAAGGGGTAAGGATAGGACAAGCAGATACAGCAAATTTTGACACTGATGACCTGCTATGTCCATAAATTTGAAAAGCATCCATTCATTGCTACAACCCCAAAACCACAACAAACATCCAGCTGCATTTAAACGAAAAAATTGAAGATCATTCATGCACACGCAGTTATGCAGTTGAAAGACAAAGACTTTAACAACGAGATTCCCTCTATCTGCATTGTCGAAGAGGAAAGTGAAGCAAATGAAAAATACCCAATAAACCCAATGCGCATGGACATGTTAAACCCATAAAGACAAAGCAAACACGACGAAGCTGCAGCATTGGCACTCCGACCAAGCTAAATTTGACATAAATTGGCCGTCGAAACATTCATATACAATCAAGAAAGCTAAATTCACAATTGTATGATCGTGAAATTCACAACCTTTACACACATGTCGTTCCAATTACCGCAACAGACCAACTAACTCGAACAATAAAATTACAAATGTCTTTAAAATACATAAAACAAAAAATGGAAAAAAGAAACAGCAGATGATGAAAAGAGCGAGGCAAGGACTTCACAGTGTTAGGGCGGCGTCGTTATGAAGCTTTGCGATTTAGATGGAAACTGGATAGAAGGACGGCGGCTAAACGACGCTGTGTTGGAGTTCGTTATTTCCAACGATTGAGATGAAAATGAATATTCGGGAGACCGACGGGTCGGTTGTAGGAAGGGGGTGTCGGGATACAGATGGGACGGACTACGGAGGATTGTTTCTGACACCTTTGTTGCTTTCGTTTTCTTTCTGTTTGTAAAAAAAAAAAAAAAGAGAAAAGGAAGAAGATAGGGGCTTTATTGTAATTTCACTTTTTTGTTGGGATTTTCTTTTGTTTTTATGCGCCGTTTTCTCTCTTTCGCTATACAGTTTAATTTAACGGCAAAATCCGAAGCCATTGTCAAAATTCTTACTCGTCTCCTCCTTCCTCTCTAAATGGCAAAAGCTCTGTTGCGTGGCATACAAAGAGCTTCCTCACTTCTTAAGCCATTGCTATCTCTAGAACCTTCCTCTCTCAGGTATTCTCTTTTATGCTATTCTCATGTGGGCACTACTTGTATACATATTTTAATTAGCTGGTTTGGTAGTGTTGGGATTTGGTAGTTGAAGTGGCAAGGGAAATACGAAGAGACTACCGTTTAGTTCAATTGTTAGTATTTCTTGGGAGACTCAGGGTATGGAATGTTTGTGAATACTTTCATATCCTCCTTATGGCCAAGATTGATTCTTATTCACTTCCTTGCCTAATTTCATTCGCAGTTGGCAGATATTGCAATGCCAAGAAATAGTTTTTTCTCAATCTAGACACACTAGTCTGCCAAACCCAACTAAAGCTTGCTGGGATTTTAGAAACTTGAGCTATGGTAGGGTGAACCTTGTGATGTTAGAGGGGAAACCCAAGTTTGAAATTCACGAAGTTGATCCTGCGAAGAA
>JANZLH020000078.1:739835-754498 GCA_026770325.2 Erythroxylum fimbriatum
TCGACAATGCAGAAGATAGAATTAAGTACAGGCTTGAGAAGGTGAGCGTCACTCACTGTTTTCCCGGTTCTATTTGTCGCAAACTGATTTATTTTAGTTTCAGTTGTTTACATACTGGAGTCACATGATTTAAGGCATAAGAATTGAGTGGGTCTAACTAGCTTAAGATTAATGAATTCTCTGTGATGCTCTTTTTCACAATTTGATCAATGTGCTTTGTAAGAGATAAAACTTTCGGTATAAAGAATCTCTTATTGCATACTACGTCCGCAGCATATTCCCTTCTAGAAGTTAAACCTAATATACTTAGGGTATGTTGGTTGGACGTAAAATTTTTAGTGGAATGGAATGGAATGGTTTATAATGGAATAGAATGTAAATAGATGTAACATTAGAAAATTGTTGTTTGGAAATGATGGAAAGGTTCATAATGTAATATAGTGAAATTTCGTTTGGATGGAAGGTTTATAATGTAATATAGTATAAAGTTGTTTATCATTTTACATTCCATCCTAAGCTCTCCATATCGGAGGTTTTTCATTTTTACTATTTAGGATGGAATAGGATGTAATATGAAACCCTCCTCTTCCATGCCATTCCATTCCATTTTATTATAAACCCTCCTTCTAAACGATGGAATAATATTCCATTCCATTCCATTCCATTAATAAACCATCGACCAAACATAGCCTTAGTTCAACAATTAGTAGTTAGTGAATCAGTTAGAATAGCTTTAGTTAGCAGAAGTAAATTAGCAAGTCAGTTAAATATAGTTATATTTTTTTATTTTGGTTACCCCATCAGAATGCATGTAAATAATTGTTCTGTTTCTTTTTGGTTGATGAGAATAGAGCAATTCTTCTTACTTCCTTATTATTCTTTTCATAAATACTAAAATCAACTTTAAAGTTTAAAATTGCAACTATATCCCATTATTATCCATATATACCGGAAGATACAATAGGACTCTATAGGCAAAAATGTAGATATTACACACGTTATGAATGTCTGGAGATGGGCTCGTGTTTAGTGGGCATTAGCAAGTTTATATAGATGGCAGTAATAGGATAGTATGCTCTTTCCTCTTCTTCTTATGCATTAAAAATGTGGTTTGGTCAAACTATGGAGCACTCGCCTTTGCAGGGGATGTCAGTACAGTGACAAATAGATCTACCAGCAGTTTCCCAGCTGTTGAAGCCAAGTTTCAAAACCATAATGTTCTTACTTCCCCTATCATCTTTCATCATCTCAAGATAATTGGCAAACCTTCTCGCATAAATTGGGCCTCGGACTTGTCAAAAATGTATCCAAAAGCTCCTAAAGCAAGTGAATCAGAATGCCATAATGAAAAGATTGGACCATTAAGGAGGGAAAGAACCGGAGCCATTTGGAGCAATTCCTAAATCTATTCCACAATCAGACTAGTTCTCATTCCACATGATAAACTGGTTTACTAAGCTCCATAAATGATATGGTAAAGCATAGATCTAATGTGGGCTCGAAATTACATTAGCAAAAGAGAACGCATTTTGCAAGAAAGGAAATTGATGTCCCTGCTTAGATTAATGAGTGGGTCTAAATAGCTTAAAATATCAGGTCTCTTTAATTGTTTGACAATTTGATTAATGTTCTTGATAAGAGAAATTTGGATTTTGCTCTTGAAACTTTTAGTATAAAGAATATATTCTTGCTTCCAGTGTCCACAGAATATGATTGCCCTTGTTAGCTTTATTCTTACAATTGCCTTCCTTATCCAAGATGATGGGTTAAGAAGCACTTCAGTAGATTATGTTTCCTTTATTGTAAGGAACAAAGTCTACATGTATTAGGTTCACTTAGTGATGAGAACACTATAGAATGATCTCCACAGACCAAGAACTGCAATATGGACCCTTAAATTTTCAAGCTGACTAATGAGTTTGATGATCAGTAATCCCCTATTTCCCTATGAGTTAGCTACTCAAGTATTTATGGGAAGTATAAGAAGTTTCAAGTGGAAATGCAACAAAGGGACAAAGTTAGATGTATCTTATCTCATAGCTTCCTTCTTCAATATGATCACATGTTACTCACGTTATGCTTATTAATTAATGGGCTGCCAGGAATAAGACTCCTTTGAAAGTTTCCTCTTCATGCTTGTCCTCTTATTAAGCTCAGATTTATTTGCATAGGTGTTTAAGTGATTAAATTTCCACTGTGTTCTTGTATACAGGCTAAAATCAAGGAGGCCCTACTGATTGAAAGACTTAAACACTATGAAGTTCCTAAAGCTCAGGGTCCTGAGGTCCATCCACATTATCTAACTGGTGAAGAGAGACATTATCTTAAGAAGATGGCCCAGAAAAAATCTAATTATGTGCCGGTTGGCAGAAGAGGGATATTCGGTGGACTTATCCTTAACATGCACATGCATTGGAAGAAACATGAAACTGTAAAGGTCATTTGCAAGCCGTGTAAACCTGGCCAGGTGCATGAGTATGCTCAGGAAATCACAAGATTAAGTGGGGGAATAGCTATACAGGTCATTGGAGATGACACCATCATATTTTATAGAGGGAAGGATTATGTGCAACCTGAAGTTATGTCACCAATAGATACACTATCCAAAAAAAAGGTGTGTGATTTTGAACTTCCAAAACATCAACGGCCTATCGCCTATCACTGCTATTTCAATTATCTTGTATATTGTTGTCATTTTCATACCCAATGCAAATTGTGCGATAGAACTGGTTGATTAAATGCTTGTCTCTCTACATCTATAACCTTCATTTATATTGCCATTAGTGTTAAGTGCTTCAATCTTAGAAGTGTAAAAGTAATTTCCCTTGCATTCATTGCAGTTCTTTTTCTCTCCTCTTTTATATCTTGCTTTTGTTCCTTCAAATAAGTTGATATAGTGAAGTAGAGGGTTAGTATAGTTACTTATAATCTTAAAATGTATGGAATCGATCTTTTACAAATACCAGTCTGTGAACAGTTGTAGAGAAATGATTCTCATATTAAACTTTTTATTTCACTTGGCTAGTGGGGTGGGTAGTTACAATCTTGTGACAAGTAGAAGGTTAATGATTATGTTTCTTTGAACGAGATGAGATAACAAGAGACATGACTCTTATGTCATCTTGACCACTTACTAGTTGGTAAATTTGTGCTACATTTAATTAAATGCCTATCCTTAAGACAGAAACTGTGTTAATTACCTAATAAAGTTGAACTCCTAGCCACAGTATTCACGAGCTTTGCAATCACTTACTTCCCTGGGCATTGGAATCCTAGACTAAGGTGCTGAACGTGGGAAGGGTGAAGTAAATCAATAGTCTAGAGTAGTTGTTTCTTAGCCTATAATGTTATGCACCAATGTTTGTGGACATGTAAAGTCATTTCCTCTGCAGTAAATCAGTAGTCTAGAGTAGTTGTTTTTTAGCCTATAATCTTATGCACCAATGTTTATGGACATGTAAAGTCATTTCCTCTGGAAATTGCTTTGGACCTTTACCGCATTCTCACATATTTCCCAAATGTTTTCTTTTTGAAATCTGCATGAATGAAATGTGATGCAGCTGCAGAAAAGGAAATTCTCTTAAAAATCTTTTCACACGAGGGAATTTCACATTGCATTTGGTTGCTTTTTCTCTCCTAATGACGAAGATTGATATCCTCCAAGGTTTCTTTATATACTATCTGTCAAAATTCCTACTAAGTTAAAATTTCCTTGACTTTGCAGGCACTGGAAAAATCAAAATATGAGCAGTCACTAGAGTCCGTGAGGCACTTCATTGCAGTTTCAGAGAAGGAACTGGAACTCTACTACAGGCATAACTCACTCTATGCTTGTCAAAACAACAATGATCCTGCTTTCTTCTCTGAAGAGTTCAAGGAATCAGGGAAATCTGAAAGGGAAAGCAGCAATAAGATTTACAATGTCGTTTCCCACCGTCCTTTGAAAGTGAAAACAGATTCCACTGATCAAGAAGTGTCAGAAACTGAAGATGGTTTTGAAGATGGGTGCCTGTCCATGTCCGCAAGTGAATCAGATTCTGAAGATATATTAAATCAGGAAGACTTGGAAGTCGAAGGTTGCCCTTCAACAGGTGTAAGGTCCGCCACGATTTTAAGTCCATCATCCATGTGTATGAATTATTCAGATACAGAAAATGAATATTGCATAGAAGAAACGAACAATGGGCATGAGAATCCAACTTAAAGTTCTGATCTTTTCTTGTGGTCACTTTCGTTACTTCCTGTTAATAAGCGAAATGAGTGATGACCTCAAGAGCTACTGCGGCAATTTTAGTGTTGCTTCTGTCGTTCAAAAAAGAAAGTCTTTCCAGTAGTGTGATTATTTGCGATTACCAAGATTTGAAATACTAGGAAAAGATCCATATAACACAGCATGATAGCTATTACCTTTAATCCTTACATACTGAAACTAAGTCAAATGTGTCCTAATCCACAACTTATTGTATATTTGTTTGGTGATTACCTGTAATTTGTAAGGTTGGCAAAGTTAAATGTGTCTTAATCCACAACTTATTGTATACTTGTTTGGTGATTATCTGTAATTTGTAAGGTTGGTAATATGACTTCGACCCGGCAGATCCAGTCTATGGTCAACGGGGCTCGGGCTGGGGCATGAAATTTAGCCAGCGCCTGATCTGAGGCCCAACTACATTCAACAATAAAATGATGTCATTTTGCCTGACATCGTTTTTAGCCAAAAACGCTTAGTGAGATAAAACAAAATGATGTCATTTTACACTTCTGTTAAACTTAAAGCAAAACGATATTTCTCTTTTTCTTCACCTCCGTCACTTCATTGATCTCTCTCTATACTCTCTCACCCTCACAATCATCGTCAGTCTGTCACTCGTCAGCCCTCACTATTAGTCGCCACCCTTTGTAGCACCAATCGCAAGTCATCACCCAGCTCACCCCTTCCCTCTTCGTCGCCCATTTGGTCTCCAATTGTCCCTTCGCATTGCCGCCCGCCTCATTTCCCTATCACCTCGTTGTCGTATTTTTGACTTATCTTCACCACCCACCTACCACCAAGGTAAAATAGATGCGGTGTTTTACGAAATACTGAAATTTCTAGGATTGTTGCTCTCGGTTAGGTATCTTTGTAGACTTACATAGGTGTGTATGTGACCGTATAAGTCACCGTGTGTTTTCACAGACTTACAATCGTGTCACAAACACGAGCGTATATGCGTTTTTGCAGACTTACACAATTACTTACATGGGCGTTATAGAGTTACTTACACGGTTAATTAATGAATTTCTAATTAAACATTATATATATTATATTAGAAATAAGTTTCTAATTAAATTGAAATTATGAGTATACGACTTAGAAATAAGTTTTTAATTCATGTTTAATTTGATTAGTTCCATGTTTCTAATAAAAATGAAATAATTATAATTTTATATGAATTATGTTTATTTATGAATCTCAAAGTTTGATTTTGTTCACATTATTAAAACATATATTATATGAATGTTACTTCACTTTTTTAAAGTACGATAATTGATATTCAAATGTCATACGAATGATAATTGAGAACATATGTACTCTTTCTATTTCATAGATAACTGAAAATCAATTATTCACAATATGTGTGTGTGTGTGATATGACATTAACATGTATAGAAATTTTGTGTTTCAGTTATGCTACTCCATCGAAGAATATTTTCGTTGAACTCAACAAGAGTGAGAAATTAAATTGTGACAATTATGAGATTTGGAACATGAAAATCCAATATTTATATTGGAGGAGCAAGAGGCCCTCACACCATTAAACATAACCATAGACATTCCTGAAGAAGGCAATACGACCAAACATAAAAGGGACTATGAAACTTATGAAACATGGAGGAAAAAAACTCATTTGGCTCGTATTATGTTGTTGAGTAGTATAGATAATAATATCATACATGAGTTTTATAAGTATAAAACTGCTAAGGAGATGTGGTCCGTTTTAGCTACACATTTTGGAGGGACCTCAGTGACAAAAGTGAAGTCAATCACTATAAAGTTTGTCACATATAAGAAAATTATGAATCACACAATGCAAAAAAATTTTAGGCACATGTTAAACATGATAAGTGAGTTATGTGATGTTAGTTATGAACTATCAGATGAACAATAAGTAGAGGTTGTAATATGTTCATTACCTTAAAGTTGGGAGCATATAGTAGTGCATCTAACTTATAATGAGAGCATCAAGAAGATGGAAGATGTTACGAGGCATCTGTCTTGGTTCTAGCTCACATGAAGCTACGAATAAAAAATGTAAGCATCCTGGTAGGCCTCAACAGAAAAAAGGTTAAAAAAATACCCACTATACTCTAGATTTAAAGAAGAAAAATGGATCTAGCATGGAAAAGAAAATGTCTTTTCAAAAAGTAGAACATGAATAAAGTCAAGTGCTTTAACTATGACAATAAGGGTCACTTTGATCGTGATTATAGTGAGCTCAAAAGCTACAATCTTATTGTATAAATGTTTGTTTTGTATATGTCTATTGTTCTTTTTCTTTAATAAAATCACATCATTTGTGGATTGTAGATTCAAAAGCAACTAACCATATAGAGAATGATAGAGATATCTTTGTGGAATCCTAAAAAATCTTGTATATAACACATTGGATTTATGTAGAAGATAACTTAAGGGTTGTTGTATAACATATTGGAACCTGTAAATTAGATATATGTGATGGTTGATCCTTGATCCTATATGAAGTGTTGCATGTTCCAAAGATTCAACGAAATTTGATCTCTATGTTGGTTTTAAGAAGACTTAGTTTTGATGTAAATTTTCACAGTGGTGAAATGGATTTATATCCTAGACATATTTGTTATGATCATGGATTTATGTTAGATGGTTTTATTATTCTAGATTTTGTTTATTCAAATAATAATGTAAGTTATTCTTTATGTACATTATCTAGTAACTCTAATAATGATGCAATTTTATGAAATGCTAGACTATGGATTATTGGTCAAAATCAAATAAGTCAATTAGAGAAAAAAAAATGTCTCTTAGGTGATTTACATCAAGTAGATTTACCTATTTGTGAACATGGTCTAGTTGGTCAAATGGCGGGAACGCTATGTAGAAAGGGAACACAAGCTTCATATGAATTACGATCGATCTATTTAGACATCTGTGGTCCAATGAATATAAAGATGTGATGTGGGGCTATATACTTCATCATTTTATATATGACTATACTAGGTATAGTCATATCTATTTGATTTCTCACAAATCAAAAGCATTAAATTGTTTCATAATGTGTACGAATTTGGTAGAGAATCAGTTGGATAAGAAAATAAAACCATTAAGAATGAATCAAGGACAAGAATACTTGTCTGATAAGTTTAATATATTGTGTGATAAAAAATGAATAGAAAAATAGTTAACTATTCCACGAATCCCACATCAAAATGGCTTTGCAAAAAGACGTAATGGACACTAGTAGAAATAGTTAGGTCCATGATGGTAGAAGCAAATCCACCAATCACCTGTTGGGGTGATGCATTGCTTATAGCCATTTATCTAATTAATCGAGTGCCTACAAAATCAGTTACGAACACTCCGTATGAGTTATAAATATGAAGAAAACCTAACATGGAACATCTAAAACTATGGAGATGTGCTACCTATATTCATGATCTTTCTTATAAATATAGTAAAATAGGCTTAAAAGGAAAGAAAAAAAATCTTTATTAGATACTCTGAACACTCAAAAGGGTATGTGTTCATAGGTGAACGAGGTAATCAAAGTGTAACTAAATTTGAATAAAGAAATGTCACATTTATAGAAAACGAATCTTTAGAGCATGGTGAAATAGGAAAAGACCTATTTCTATATGAAACTCTTAATTAGAATGATTCCATTATGTGGAAATATGAAGAGGGACTTTATCTGAGTGGAGGTAATCTAGAACTTGAACAATTTTTTCAATGACTGTTAAGATTACAACACACTAAAAGTTTACCTACCATATTTGATCCGAGTGAAAGTAATCAATAAGTTGATGGATTTGTTTCTCATAAAACATGGTTATGCCGAATTAATCGTGATATGATTCCCCAACATCATTTTGAAACAAAAGGGGAAATTCCCATGATTATCCCACAAAAAGATGATAAACTAAGAAATGTACGTAAGGCTCTTAATGGTACTACTAAAGAAGAATAGAAAAAAAAGTAATGAAAGAAGAAATGACTTCTTTAAGCTTGAATCAAGTATGAGACTTTGTTGATCTTCCTAATAGGCATAAAGCTATTGGGAACAAATAGGTTCTTAAAATAAAATAAAATGTTGATGGCAATATCAAAAGATACAAAGCATGCCTTGTGGTTAAAAGAAATACGCAATAAGAGAGAATCGATTATAATGAGACATTTTTACCTATTATGAGGTTTACTTTAATTCATCTATAGCTAGCTTGGATCTTAAATTACATCAAATGGATGTATAGACTACTTTTTTAAATAGAGAATTGGAAGAAGAAATCTATATGAAACAACGCATATGTTTCATTCAGACAGACCAAAAATAAAAAGTACGCCAGTAATTGAAATCGATTTATGGTTTGAAGCAGTCTTCAAGGCTGTGGTATATACATTTTCATAATGTAATCATTTTATTTGATTTTTATATGCTTGATGAAGTCCATTGTGTATATATTAAGAGATCCAAAGATAAATTTGTGATTTTATCTTTATATGCAGATGATATTTTGATTGCTTGTAATGATTGTGAGTTTGTCAAGAAAATCAAAGATTGATTGTCATATGAAAATGAAATGAAAGACATGAGTGAAGATGCATATATTCTTAGAGATAAGATTTCAAGAGATCGTTTAAAAAGATTATTGTCACTTTCTCAAATAACTTATATTCAAAAGATTTTGGACTGATTTCGTACGCAAGATTGCAAACTAATAGATAATCCTATTATTAAAGGTGAAGGTCTCAACAAGAAGTTTTGCCCAACTACTCCAAAAGAAAGGGAACAAGAAAAAACAATTTCTTATTCTAATGTAGTTGGAAGTCTTATGTATGTCATGATGTATACATGGCTAGATACTTTTTACATTGTTGGAATGATAAGCACATATTAGCCAAATCTAGGACAAGTACATTGGAAAGAAATAAAGAGAATATTGAAGTATCTAAAAGATATTGTTGATTATGCATTATGTTATTAAGGAAACAACCTACGTATACAAGGGTATATAGTTGCAAACTATATAGGAGTTTTAGATGGGAAAAAATCTACCTCTAAATTTGTTTTCTTACTTAATAATGGTGCTTTATCATAGAAAAGCAAGAAACAATAATATGTTTCTTTATCTATAATGAAAGCTGAATTTATAACATTTTCAGGAATTTATAACATCTACGTGGCTTAGACAATTCTTGATTAGTTTAGGGTCACTCAAAGTAAGATTGATCCAGTAACAATTAACTGTGACAGCCAATCAACAATTGCTTATACAAAAGACCTTACATTTTATTGTAAAACAAAGCATATAGATACCAAGTACAATTATATGAAAGCTATAGTTGCATGAAAAGAAGTGAACATGAAGTATACATCTACACGATAAATAGTGGCAGACCCAATGATAAAATCAAAATTTTGAGATACATATATCATGTATGTAAAGTCACCAAGATTATGTATATATTAAAGTGTAATTGATTAATACTTCTCAATGTATGTTCATTTAATGTATTGTTACATATTAATACGTATACAAATTGACATTGTTTATTAAATAATAAGAATTACTTAACACTTGATTCTAAAATATGTTTATGTTGTATGACAATTTTTTTTCCCATATGAGTCAAAGAATATGTCAAACAGATAAAAAGGTTGACCTTCTCACATAGACAATCAACTCTAGTCTTTATGAAGACTGAAGAAGAGGCATGTTTGAAGTTTATTATCAAGGTAATAATTGATAGCTAAAGTAAGAAACTTATGAATGCTGAATTAGATTATAAGTTAAAAGGAAATTGGTTTTGAGTGGTCATATGATAATCGTATTTGTCTTAAGTTGCCGAATGAGAGTTTATAAAGTTAAGAGTAGACAAGTGAACTTAGGTTATACATTAAGTATGTGTTAATACCATAGCACATGACCCTTACCATGTTTATAAAGATGACCATAAAAGAGATTAATGTAAGTCAAAAGATCTTAAATTACATTGTGTAAGACCTTAGAAGTTAAGTGAATCTCTTAATATCTCCTTAGGACTTTTGTCTAATTCTTAAGAATTAAATTTAATGATTGTTACTTTAGAATGTTACTAGAAGATTATAATTGATATGATCTTATAGGATAATTCTAAGAAAGTAAATTAAATTCAATTTAAGAGAACTTGGAGTTGAGGAAGGTTATTCAGATTTGTAACTTGTATAAGCAAACTTATGTATTCAAAGTTGGTCATAAACTCTTGGTAAGAGAATTGAATACATTTATGATATGAAAAAATAAATAAGATCAAGAGAGAATGAAATGGGAGATATGACCTACGGTATAACAGTCAAAATTTACTCAATGATCGATTCATTAATCAAGACATCATATATTCTTAACAGATTTATGACTATGAGCTTTCGTGGTATACTAGTCGCGCATGTTTTTAGAAAAGTATGAAAATATGCAGAAATTTTATTGAGTAAACTCTTCATATATGATTGGGATTAAGAGATGATGATGAAAGAACATACCTGATGAGTTTAGGCGTGATCTTTCAATTGTTAATTATAAATAGTTATTTAACATTTTGACATTATCTATAAATATGAGATAATGTATCACTTAAAAGATCTAATGATAATCTTTTGAAATACACAAATATATACAAGTAATTTCTACATGAAAGAAAAGTTTCTTCAAGAAATCTCTAACCTGTGAAAATAAGAAATTCATCGAAGTAATAAGTTTCATGATGCATATCCGATCATATGATGCTGTGAATGTTGGTAATGCAATGGATTTAGGACTTAGTTTTTATCTCTTTTCCTTATTGAGCTTGTCCCACATTGCTAGTTCATACTTGCTCGCTTGGGTTTATATACTACTATGTTTATTGGAATGTGTGAGCTAGTGTCCTCACTAGTTTTATGGTGAGAGGAATGAGGGTATCTCCACACTCGTGTCGTCCATTTGTCCGTCCTTCCCGATGGCTCGTCTCTGCGCATGGTCATGCGTGTGACGTGTGCGTGGTATATTCAGGCCTCGTGCATTTATTTTTTCAGTCAATGAAAATGTCTAATGCACGTTTCTGACTCTTGATCTTATCCGTAATGTCTCTTTTTAATTCTCCTAATTTTGCTACTTCGGTTACGGATGTGGGGTTGAGTGGTGACATTTATCTTCTCTACGATATGGTCCTCTCTTCTATTTTATCAAATATTAAAAACCTATTGACTTCTTTTCTCTCAATTATCTCTGCTTCTGAGCACACAATTTTGGGTTCCAACTATCTTCTCTTGAGTGCATGAGAGAGGAATGTCACTATGTAAACCTTGGGGGGCGATGTCCAAACATCCGATTGCACCATAGTAGAGCATAGAATCGCTTCTAAGTCATTAGTCCTTCTCCACGACACAATTTTCTTCCTACGTTCATTCTTTCATTGCGATTTCGGCCCTATATTTGATACTTTGCGGTGATCCTTTGATAACAATTTAAAAGCGAGTTTTTATCACCATAACGATACGAATGGATACCACCAATCAACTAAAACTCCTTCCTGATATCAACAACCTCAAACCCCCTGATGATACGAACTACAAGAGGTGGTCTAATAGGATACTGGTCTATTTCAAGCAACTTGAAACTGACTATGTTTTGTTCAGTAATCCGCCCAAGATTGTTGATGTCAAGTTCACTCCTGTAACTCCAGTGACTGGAGTTTCGATAGTCGATATCACCTCTGCCTCGAGTTCAAAAGGCAAGGCTTAGTAGGGTGATCAGGAGGCTGTCCAGAAATATGATAAGGACAGCAAGATGGCGAAGGGCATATTGCTGAGTCGGATGACTGATTTGGTATTTGATTTATTTTATACCCAAAAGTCTGCCAAGATTATTTGGGAATCGTTGGAGAAGAAATATGGGGCTGATGATGCGGGAAAGAAGAAGTAGGTGGTGGGAGAGCGGTTGAATTTCAAGATGTACGAGAAAAGGCCAATCATAGAGCAAGTCCATGAGTACGAGAATCTAGTTGCTGATATTTTGGCTGAGCGGATGAAGATGTGTGAGATTTTACAAGCAAACGTGCTCATTGAAAAGTTGTCGAAGAAGTGGAGTGATTATTGAAACCATCTCAAACACAAGAATCGTGGTTTGATACTGTAAGAGCTTATCTCACACATGAAGATCGAAGAGGCTCGCCTCAAAGATAAGGGTTCTTCATCTGTTAATGAACTTTTAGTTAAGGCTAACATTGTTGAATCTTCTGGTGGTTTCAAAGATGAGTGGTCTGAAGCTGTTGGGAAGAGCAACAAAGGCAAGCAACCAAATAACAAAGGCAAGCTCCAAAAACACGGAAAAATCCAGAAGAAGAGGAACTCAAATGTTGTCACTTACTATGCTTGCAGCAAGCCAGGACACAAGTCCATTCAGTGTGACCAGAGGGCTGACAAGAATCTCAAGACGCAAGCAAACACCGTTGAAACCCAAGACTTAATTATTGCTGTAGTGACTGAGTGCAATCTGGTTCACAACCCAAACCTGTGGATTGTGGATTATGGTGCTACCAAGCATTTTTGTGCTAACCGTGATTTTTTGACGAACTTTGAAAGTGCTACAGGTTAAGAGAAGGCCTATATGGGAAATGACAGTGCCTCGAAAGTGCTTGGTAAAGGGATGGTAAAGCTTAATCTAACTTCTAAATTTTTTTTGCAGCTTCAAAATGTTTACTATATCCCCTCCCTTCTTAAGAACTTGATTCATGCTTTGTGTCTTGATAAAGTTGGCATAGAAACTCACATTAAGAACCTAAGGGTTATTCTTGGTTGTAATGATGAGTTTGTGGGAAAGGGTTATGTGCAGGGTAACTTGTATAAATTAGAGGCTGAAGCCATTGTTGATTCTAGTGTTCATAAAACTTCTAATTCTGCTTATATTGTTGAGTCTTATGATATTTGGCATGGTAGATTAGGACATGTGAATTTTGGTTCTTTGAAACACATGTAAGCTATGAACCTTATTCCTAATCTATCTAAGAATGGTGACAAGAAGTGTGAAATTTGTGTTGAGGCGAAATTTACTAAGAAACCATTTAAATCTGTGACTGAGAGACAAACAGAATTGCTCGAGCTTATACACACAGACTTAGCAGACTTTAAGAACACAGAAAGTAGGGGTGGTAAGCACTATTATATCACCTTTATTGATGATCATTCAAGGTATTGTAAGTTGTATTTACTAAGAACAAAAGATGAGGCTGAAAAGACGTTCTTAATTTATAAGGTAGAATTAGAAAACCAATTGGACCGAAAAATCAAATGAGTTAGGTCCGATCGTGGTGGAGAGTATAGTGCTACTTCCATAAAAGAAGTATATGAGAAAGAGGGAATAATTCTTGAACTGTCTACTCCTCAAAGCCCCGAACAAAATGGGATAGTTGAATAGAAAAATCGAACCCTTAAGAACATGATGAGTGCAATGCTTGTTAGTTCTAGGTTACCTACTGAAATGTGGGGGGAGGCAGCACTTAGTGCGAACTATATCTGAAAAAAATCGTAGGGATAGTAGTTTCGCAAACTTTCCAATTCGTATATAGCAAACAAAAAAATCAGAAAAATTAAGAGAACAAAAAATAAATCAACACCGAAAATTTGGTAACATAGTTTGGCACACCTTGCCTACGTCTGCGGGGCCCTAACCCAGCTTAATCACTTTCATAGAAGTACAATAGATTTACTCAAGGCTTTACTGAGTCGACACCACTCAACCCTTGACACTATCTCTCAACCTCACTTTCTGTGAAAGAATTTCACACCCAATAACACGACCGACTCGTGTTAACCTTGTCAGAGGATTTTTCTAACTACTTTAACTCAAACAATAATTAATAAAAGAAATAACTCAAGTATTGAATTAACTAAGAACTGAACGACAATATACTTGAGATAAAAGAAAGACTTTCCTATGGCTTTATCTTCTCGAAATAATCTAGCTGAATCTCTTCGCCATAGCTAACTCTTTCTTCACAAAAACATGTCGCAGTATTTCTTCAATTAATAGCTAGTGCCCACTTCACCGTAGATGACATTCACTACTTTATGAACTCACACCCACAGCCATGGTTTATCAACACCAAAGATTCACGTCAATTTATTCAATAAGCAAACCGTCTACAACACCAACCCTTACTCATAAATCCACTGCACCGTAGCAACCAAATATAAAAGATTATGCAGTTATGTAATATTTGCAGAGTTAAATTGTTTTTTTGATTGAAGAATGATTTTAGGAATGTGTTACGAAAATTGAGATTAGAAATTCTTGATGAATAAGGATAAATTGACTTGTTTATGCTTTTGAGAGATTCAAATTTTGAAAGATGAGATAACTTGATGTTTGAATATACATTTGTGAGATGAAATGAGGAATGCTTGAAAGATGAA